>JBBBDQ010001125.1:2240000-2302823 GCA_037127315.1 Ascarosepion bandense
TTATTGGTTGATGAGGGATTGATTGATGTGTCAGTATCAACAAAATCTTTGGTATTCAGGTGTATGATATTATTTCAGACGAATCTATAAAGAGGGACAAATATTGACAAAGTACTATTAAGTATAGATGCTTTTTTCCTGTTATCTATTTGGTCATCAGAAGCAGTAAATAAAATATTTTCTGCTAATCAATAAATACTTAATACTTTTATATATGGATTGAACATCTGTCCACAAAATTGTGGAAGGATATTTGTTAGATGTTCTTTCCCACACAGGAAATGAAAACAGGTTTAAAACAATATATTGCTACGTTCCCAGTTTTTTATAACAGTGAATAGATTTCAATTTATAAAGATTAGAGATTTGTGAAGAGATTTTTGATCTGAACCTATTTCTTACTAGCAGTATAGCCCGGCATTGCTTGGGTGTAATGAAAGCTTTAAAACTAATCCATGTTCCTGGAGCTCAGACTCTTTGGACATTGGCACGAAAGACTAAAAAGCAATAGTTGTTTCCAGTTAAAGCGAAACCGTAGACTGAATGAAAAATGAATGGATGTAAGTCAAACTTTGAATTCCTGCTACCGATATCAAATAATTTTTTTCATCGTAACCTGAATTTTGAAGGCTAAATAAGTCCACTGTGTAAATGGTATCATGGCTGAGACTAAGAACTATAATTATACCTACTTAGAGTCAAACCCGAAGCAAAAACTAAAATAAAAGGGCTGAAAAAATACAGACATACAGGCAGATAAACAGACACACACACAAACATCTTGCCTTTTATGTATATATATATATATATATATTATCGATTTTCTGCACTATTGTAAGAACTGCAACCTTGAAACTTCTCAATATCATTTCGTTTGTCTTTGTCTATGAGTGTATCAAATTTCATTAAAATCGGACCACTCCTTCTATAACCCAATTCCGATATTTATTGGGTGTACCTTGACACAAAACCTAGCTAAGAATAATCGCAGACGCTTATAGTACAACTGTGTAAATTTTCAAGAAAATCTGTTCAGCCGTTTCGGAGTCTATAGATAATGGACATACACAGAAAGTTCCATTTATAAATAAGTTTAGATTTAGATTACTATAAAAATAATTTTAGTGGGCACATGTATTTGAGTTGTTACCCCTGTTTTTTTTTTTTAATTTCTTAAACAATGAAATTACTACCAACCAATCTAGATTGAGGTATTTTACTAAAAAAATTTTTTGCCTCCAACAGAAATGAAACTTGTTTTTTTATTCAATCTTATTTTTTTATCCAAAGAGTGCTATTACTGGTTTAGCCACAGAGACAATTCTGACAGAGCAAAGTTCAAATTCAGTCAGTCAGTTAAGTGCCATATGTGATACATGCTTGGGCGATCATGTCTCTTTCAAGACATGACTGACTGGGCAGAAGATTATCCTGCAGTAGGTTGCCATTACTTTCTGTGGTAGACTGACTGCCAGCAAAGGCTATATAACCCAATCTGTCCTGTTATTTAACCCATAACTCGAGGGAAGAGATGGATTAATACCTTTCCCAAGGGTATTTGTGTGTAAGTGAATGCAAGATATTCAATTGGAATTCGAACTCGGTTCCCCGATTTCTTGTTTTGCACCACAACACACATCCACAACGTTTAAATTATCTATTTAAATAAAGCATATCTCTCCTATAAAATTAATCTATATCTGCTAGCTTTGGATTCATACTAAAACTTTATTTTTTTATCCAAATAGTGTCATTACCAGTTTAGCCATGGAGGCAATCCTGACAGAGCAAGGATCAAATTAACTATTTAAATAAAGCATATCTCTCATTGGGTCATCTATGAAATTTATCTTTATCAGCTAACTTTGGTTTTATATTCAAAACATAAACAACATTAAGTATTGAAAAGATTTTATCTGACATCATTTATTATTACTATAACATTAATTTTTTGTGACTACATGTGTTTGAGTTTCTATCACTGTTTTCTTAAACAGTGAAACTAGTACACTCCTGATCAAAATTTTAAGACCACTTAAAAATCTTTAAAAAGAAATATTTTTTTTACGGATAGATTTTAAACTCCTCCCACTTAAAGTTACCAATCTAAAAGGTTATGGAAACAAAAAGCTATATTCCAAACATTTTATTTAGAAATTTACATTTTTATAAAATGAGGCGATTTATACATAATCAAAATTATAAGACCAGAGACAAAAATTCTACGAAATTGTACAAAAAGTGTATGAAAACATTCAATAACCAAATTTAATAATGAGTTTTACCTCCACTACTTTTGATAACTTCAAAAATTCTGCCGGGCATGCTAGAAATAAGCGTTTCCATTAAGGTGCAGGGGATGTTGCTCTAGCTTCTGAAGATGGCTTCACGAAGTTCATTTTTTGTTGAATATTGTTTGCCATTTCGATAAAAATCTCTTGTCATCCATCCTCAAACATTTTCAATTGGGTCTGGTGAGCATGCAGGATGTTCCAAGAGATGGACCCAATTTTCTTGTAGAAAGGTCAAGGTCCATCTTGCAGCATGGATTGCTGCATTATTCTGTTGGAATAACCATCCATCCCCACACAAACGATGGCCCTCCATCATCAATGATGCTTTTTGTAGCATGCTAACATAACCAGCTGGTATTTGACAACCCTGCACCACCTGGAGCTCCATCGACCCTCTGTAAGAAAAGGTGTAGCGGCCTAACTACTTTTTTGTTTGTTGGGTAATGAGAGCTTCTTAATTTTATGTATGTACAAATAAGTGAACAAACAAGACACAAGACAGAGGTAAATAAATTCTAATTATAACAACAACTGTGAATTATAGAAAAGGGGTAAAAATAAGTTATCTCCCTTTTACTGCAGATATTTGCAAAAATGAATGAAACACCTTTTTTTTTAGAGATATGTGTTTAAACAATAAAATATTTTTGAATTGTAAGTGGCCCAAAGCCAATGTTCAAAAGTTTGTATGTAGACAAATAATTGAAACAGTTCAAATTGTGAGCTGGAAATTTGTGAGTTGGAAAACAGTTTGTATGTTCAAATAATTTGATACAGTTCAAAGTTATGAGTTGGAAGATAATCTGCAAGCAAAGTGTGTGTGAATAAAAAATGTCAAAAATACTTGCGGTTTAGCTGAGAAGTTGAAACAATAATAAATTATTATACCAGGAGAAAATGTTGAATGCAAAAAGCTGGTATTGCAAAGTTTTGAATATTTAACTTAACTTCTCGGTCAGGTAAAGATGAAACCGGCTTATTTTCTTTTAAAAGAGTAGGCGAAAACATATATTGCCTTAAAAGAAAAGTGAGCTGGAAACAATAGGTCTGGTGGCTTCAAAGGATACTTTCCAACTGGAGCTTGAAGAGCGGGAAGATTCCTGCTTTTTCGAAAGAGAGGCAAAATGCTGCTGCTGATGCAGAACAAACCAATGAAAAGTTTGGTTACAAAAAGAAGATGGTTTGATTTATTTTACAATTTTCCTTCTCGAACTTTCAATAAAATATTGGTGATACGAGGGTATCGTAGAGAGCTTGACAAAGGCACCCCATACCATTAGGGACTCTCTACCACTGTGACGTGTGGAGAAAATTTCAGGAGGCATGTTTTTGTTATGCCAATATCGTTGGAATCCTTCAGGACCATCTAGATTGAATTTTTTCTGATCAGAAAACAGGACTTTCTACCACTTCTCAACGTCCCATGTTTGTTATTCACAACCAAACTTTAAGTAGACCACCTTGTGATGTGGAAGCAGCCGAGGAATTTGTTTATGCTTTTTATTTACCATGCCTTTTTGTCGTAAGTGTCATCTGATGGTTACGGGACTGCAATCAGCATCTGTGACTGCCTTAATTTGACTAGAAGAAAGTCCTGCCTCTTTCATAACAACCCGTCTTATTCTCTTACTCAATGCAGGAGAAATTTTTTGGGGCCTACCAGAGGATTTTGCTTTTCCATAATTCTCACTGTTCTTTAGAAAGTTGCAAATCAGTTTTACTGCGATTTACCTTAGCTGCGATTGCCCGCTGTGACAAACCTTGCTTATGGAATTCTAGAATTCAAGAACGCTCAACTTTGGTAAGTTTGCTTGCTTTAGACATGGTAACACCTTTACGCAGTGATTGCTAATCTCTAACTGAACTAAAAACATTGGAATTACCATAGATCTAACAATTTATACCCCTGGTCTGATAATTTTGATCATGTGTAAATCGCCTCATTTTATAAAAATGTAAATTTCTAAATAAAATGTGTGGAATGTCGCTTTTTGTTTCCATAACCTTTTAGATTGTAGTATTGGTAACTTTAAGTGGGAGGAGTTTAAAATCTACCTGTAAAAAAAAAAAATTCTTTTTAAAGATTTTTAAGTGGTCTTAAATTTTTGATCAGGAGTGTAGCAGCATGCTTTGGCTAAGAAAGACATTTCTTCTGTAGGAATCTTATAGAACAACCAGCCAGTAATCAACTGGAATAGAAGTTGAGTCCAACTGACAAAAAACCACCAGGGTAAATTGGTAGGTGGTTTAAAGATAAGTTATTTGACGTCTACATCCCCAATGAAAAGAAGTTAAGTCCAAATCCTATCAAAGATAAAATTATGTAGAGGCACACGAACCACCAATGGTAATGAGGAGAGAAAAATTGGTTGGCAAAACAACCAACAATAATATTTGACTTCGGAAATGCGTTGTGGTGCACTGGATATCGGCTCAGAACGAGAAATTCGGCTGGAATTCGAACTCTGGTCCCCGATTTCTAGCCGAATTCATTGCATTCACTTATGCGCCAATACCCTTGGGAAAGATATTAATCCGTCTATTCCTTCCAGTTATGGGTTAAATAACAGGACAGGTTGGGTTCTATAACCTTGGCTGGCAACCAGTCTACTGCAGAAAGCAATTGCAACCTATTGCAGGATAATCTTCTGCCCAGTCAGTTATGTCTCTTTCGAGACATGATCGCCCAAGCGTGTATTACGTATGGCACTTAACTGACTGACTGACTAAAACAACATCGAAATATATACAGATGGATCCAAAGTTGGAGATAAAGTTGTATGCACAGCAGTGCACAACAAAGAGAAACTATTAAAAAAGACTCCCTGATAAAGTCTCAATCTACAGGGCTGAAGCATCAGCCATAGAACTGACACTGAATATAATTGAAAACAGTGAGAAAAAGAAACACAGCATCTTTACAGATAATAAGTCAATACTAACTGCATTGGAAAATAGAAAAGCAAATAACCCATTTTTGCTCTAGTTTTAGCTATGTATGTGTGTGTTGGGGCACTCTCCACCTTTCCATGGAAATGGGCTATTCAGTTCACAATATAAAATAGTAGTGATTATACCTCGAGGAAGAGAGTCGAGTAAGGAAGTCGAGTGAGCGAGTCTGTTGGGTATTTCCGGTATTGCACCGGAAGTGTTCTACTAGTCAATCTATCATGTCTCTACAACGATACTGTATACTAGTTACCTTGTTCTGTATTCTACTAATTCTCATCTCTTGTAATACTAGCCAATCTATCACGTCTCTACGGCGATACTGTATACTAGTTACCTTGTTCTGTATTCTACTAATTCTCATCTCTTGTAATACTAGCCAATCTATCACGTCTCTACATCGATACTGTATACTAGTTACCTTGTCCTGTATTCTACTAATCCTCACCTCTTGTAAATACTTCTCTTTCCTGTCAATACACCTACTTTTATACTATTACATTGGTTTGTATTATTTCACATAATTCTGTTACCCAACGTAACTGTGTGTACTTGTAATTATCAAGTGATAATTGTTCATTCGGTTCTTTAGATATTGGCAATAACATTGTTATGTTGTGTTACTAACTCATCGGAAGTGGTAAGTAATCAACCGCTTCATGGTTAGTCATTGTAGCAAGTTATACTCTTGGCGACTTCCAATGGGAGTCACCTCAAACTTTTAATGGTAAATTTTCGTTGTAAGTCCCGTCGCTTTTCCCCTTCAAATTTATCCAAAATAGCATTATCTCTGTGCAAATGTATATGCTGAACTCAAATCAAGTGTTAGTTATTGAAGAAACTTACCTTTTTTTATCTAAATATCCATAAAAAACGAAATATATCTTACACTTTTTCTCTCCTGTAACTCTCATGAAGTCATGTCATTAACTGCAGAATGACGTACTGCACATTTGAACGAATTTTGGCAAATTTTTTGTTTATTTTTCTTCATTTACTGATAGTTCCGGTGATGTACTTCCAGAAATTAAAGTAATGCGCAATTGTATTTCTACACTTGTTACTCTCAGATCAGGAAGTACATCACCAGAAGTTTCAGTAAAGGAAGAAAATCAGCCAAAATTCGACAAAAATTCTGCCTACGTAGAACGTCATTCTGCAGTTAATTCCATCATAAGAGTTACAGGAGAGAAAAAGTGCAAGATATAGTTCGTTTTTTTTATGGACTTCAAAACAAAAAAGGTAAATTTCTTCAATAACTAATTGTTGATTTGAGTTCAGCATATACAGTTGCACAGAAGTAATGCTATTTTGGATAAATTTGAAGGGGGAAAGCCGTCGATACCTAAAACGAACATTTACCCTTTTAACTTACGGTAAGACAAACTATTTGATTAGTGAATGTTAAATGTTTTCTGTATGGAAACAGCTACTAATTTCAACATTACTAAAAATCAAGAAAAAATGGAAAATAAACAGATTTAACAACTAAAACAAAGAAAAGAGTGCTGAATTGCTGTGATATAAATCCTTTTATACGGTCGTGAATACTGGACAATTTTTTCACAGATAAAGAGAACAGTTAAGGCAACATGGTTCTCCAGAAGAAGGCTGAGAATACCATGAACTGAACATGTGAGCAGTGAGGAAGTTTGAAGAACAATAGAAACAAAAAGATCAGTAATGGACATTGCTTGTCTCACTGATTAAAGAGGCACAAAATTCTCTTTACCATACATAGTCATGTAAATTACCCAGTGCCTTAGAACTAATTAAATATCTGTAGGTGGGCATGAATAAGTCTGTATAACTGATTAAGACGCATATAAAAGCCAGCAAATTTTTTTTTTTTTACAAAAACAAGGATTATGGATGGCAAGGAATATGTTTTAATGGGCCAGCTGTGATGTTCAAGGACAAATATGTGGCAGTGAGGAAGTTGGAACAGATTAATACATATATATTACAACAAAGTCACTTATACTTAGAATCTGGGATAGTTGGAATTTCTGAGCCACATTAAGAGGAAAGAGAGCTTGGAAAATTTAACACTCAATGGATATACTGAAGGCAAAATGGCAGAGGAAAACAACAAGTAACTGACCTAATGTGATTATGTAAATGAATGATGGAACAGAGAATAAGATTGTAAAAGAACAAACTTTGCTGAGAGTTGCAAAGAACAGAAAGTTGTGAAGAGTCATAATTGCCTACGTCCTGACAAGACACAGTACATAAAACAAGAAGAAAAATTCTTATGGTACAGAGACAACAATTTTTATTAATAAGTGCTGCCAATAATTTAAGAATTAATATACATATGGTTGTCAGCAAAAACAAGAGATCAACATGAGAATTACAAAATGGAAACACCAAAATTAAGCAAATACAAAAATTTAAAATCGAGGAAGGGGTTGAAAAAAATGTCAGTAAAAGTCAAAGGCACATTTGAATAGTGAAAGAAGCCTTCCAAAAGTTAAGCAAAATATTAAAAAACTGGAATATCTTGTGAGAAACAAAGAAAAAAGAATTTTTATGTAATATTGGTTCTCCTATATGGCAGTGAATGCTGGACAGTCTTCTCAAAGATGAAGAAGAGCAACAGAAATGTGGTTCTACAGACGCATGCTGAGAATACAATGGACTGAACATTTTAAAAAATAATTTTAAAGAAAATGGAGACAAAAAGAAGACTTGTACTGTTGTGGCGGACCTACCCATTAACAGAGTAATGGACTAACTCAACCTGCATAAATACCATGTGACTAGTAGTCACTGGGAGAGCACCAGTCTGGTATGAGTCAGACACCTGTAGAGTGACTTACCAAACAGCGACTTTGATATCCAACACCACTTGCTCGTCAGCTAGATGAACAAGCTGGCATATTGTACCTTTACCCGTTATTTTGTTAATACAATTGTTTACACTAATCCTGTGTTACTGTTTTTATTTGTGACCCCTTAAACAGGGTTACAACATTTACATAGAATCAGAAAGAGTTTAAATTTCCAGGGCATATAAAAAATGGGCTTGTAAAATTTGACACTCATTGGATATATTCAAGGCAAGTGAGAGAGAGGAAAGCTGTGCATAACCTACTTGACAAGATTGTGCAAATAGATGGAAAAACAGGGATTAGGAGAGATAGCAAAAAGATAAAATTTAGTAAGAGTTACAGTAGACATAAAACTGTGGAGAGCCATGATCTTTCATTTTCTAAAAGGACAGCAAAGAGAAGACAAACTACTATAGACTGGAGATAACATATAATTATTACATGTAGAAAATGTTCTAAACAATTAGGATTCATTTCATGAGGTGTTCTATTTTTGTTCTTTTCGTTAAAAAAAAATCATGTATTTTGATATTTTTTCAGTTTCTGCTAAGATTTTCTTGTTTCACTAGAAACTGTTTGGCATTTTTGAAAGTTGATTGATTGCAGCTTTTATTAAGAATAATTAAACTTGTCAGTCTCTTCAGTTCAAAACTAATTAGGTAGAGATCACATACAAATTCAAAGATTCTACTAACAAGACTTCTGTATTGATTAATTAAAACTCTAGGCTGTGTATGTATAGACACACACATGCACTCATGCAAACATACATGGTCACATATAAAGAAAAACTCTTAGACATGCATATATATATATTTATAAGAAAAATTAAGGCAGACACGCTATTTCATGGTAAGTTGGAAGTATGGCTTATTTCAGGCAAACTATCATCAGCTTCTGTCTTTATTGTACAAAGAATTTTACACGAATATATTTACAAGTTATATATTGTTTAAAATTTGTTATATTTAACGCATCACTCAATAAATCCCAGCCCTAACTAATAAAACAACAACTTTTAAGCAATATTAAACTTTGTTCATCAAAATAGTCTCCTTCGTCTTCTTCTAAGATGATACACTGATCCCATCGCTTCTTCACAACTCAATGCCTATTTTGTATAATGATTTGTCTTTGGCCTCAAAATATGCCTCAGTTTTTGAATTTTACTGCACTACTTTATTCAAAAGAAATCTACAGCTGAAGCACACAGAATTCTTGTTGAGACATACGGCAACTATGATTTGTTAAAAACAACATGCAGCGATTGGCTTAGATGCTTCAAAAATAATGATTTAGATGTTGAAGATAAAGAATCTTCTAGTGCACCGAAAAAAGTTTAAAGAATTGGAGGCATTACTTCATGAGGACTCATGTCAGGCACAAGGTGAACTTTCGAAATCAAACTAAATTCTAGTTTTTGCAAATAATTTCTTGACACTGCAAATTGTTATAATTCCTGAAAAAATACTAAATATCAATCTGAAATTAAAAATTCGGACTTAATTGCTTTCATGCTTACTTACTATACATAATAGTGCAAATTATTTCATTGGATAACGCATATATATCAATTTTACATAAAATATTTGATAATACCTCTTTCGCATATAATCTCTAGACGCAGTTTATATTATTAATCTTGACTAACTTTTCCCCTAATTTTAAAATTCCTGTTATGTGTTTTAAAATTCCTATTGTGTATTCAAAATAAAGTGTTAAGAAATAAGTTAATTTCTAGTTAATTTCTAGTTAATTTCTAGTTAATTTCTAGTTAATTTCTAGGTGTGACAATACCAAAAGTTTGAATTCATGGTAGTGTAATCAGCTGATCTTCCTAATTTTAATATTTAAAATCTCTACATGTTAAATCTTTATCTTTGTTTATTTTTAATTTGTATTGAGCACTTTTTAATACAATTGTTTACTGGTCTAATTTGACTCTGGGAAAATGCTTATTCTTCTTCTTCTTCTATGTGCCCTGTCCTTTCAGGACGTAGGCGATCATGGTTCTCCACATCTCCCTATCCCTTGTGGATCCCAGTATTCTTGCTCCTGTTACTCCTGGCAACCCCCGTTCCGTCATCCACCTGATCAGGTCCTGCAAATATGTTATCCGCTGCCTTCCTCTGTCTCTCTTGCCTTCTATCTGGCCAGTCAGTATCAGGTTCTCCGGGCTCTCCTTCCTCATTGCGTGTCCCAGGAACCTCAGTTGTCTCTTCCTGATGCTCAGTATTAATTTCCTTTTTGTTGCTATTCTTTCCAACACCTCCTTGTTGCTTACATGCTCGGTCCACAATATCCACAGCATCCTTCTGTAGAACCACATTTCCACTGCTTCCAGTTTTGTCCTCATTTTCAATGATATTGTCCAGCATTCACTGCCATATTGAAGAACTGACATCACGTAGCAATCCAGCACTCTTTTCTTTGTTTCTAGTGAAATTTTCCTGTGTGTTAGTACTTTGCTCAGCTTCTGGAACGCGTCCTTTGCCATACCAATTCGCCTTCGGATCTCTGTGTCGCACTTTCCATCTCCTGTTAGAACACTTCCTAGGTATTTAAATTTTTGTACTTGCTCAATTCTGGTATTCCCCACCTGTATTTGGCATTTTGGGTTGCACCTTTTGCTGATGACCATGCATTCAGTTTTCTTAAAGTTTATTTGTAGACCTTTTTTGTCACTCTCTACCGCTACCTTCTGTAGGAGGTCTTGTAGTTTCCTTTCCGTGTCTGCAATCAGCACTGTATGCTTATTATAATGCTTATTAGTAGTCCTAAATATTTTTTTGTAATAAAGTATGTTCCTTTCCTATTAGAGTCGTATTTTTTAAATTGAAGTTGTCGGCTGTTTTATTTTTATGTGTTACAAGACAGTTCAGTGGATTGTCCCAGTGTAGGTCTTTCTGATGTGGGCTTTTAAAATTCTGGATGTTTAGCCAATTAATCTCTCCTGGCATTGCAGACATTTAATATTATAAATCCTGGCATCTGATGTCATTCAATATTTTTTGTTTAATGTCTCTTTAATTTGGCCTTGTGTCAGACTTAACCAAACTCCCTCCAGCTTACAAGTATTATGCAGAATTATCATCAGAATTATTATCAGAAGGTTGATTGTCGGCAGGATGGAATGTGTGGAATAGGGTGGAATAGGGTGGAATAGTATAAGAATGAAATATACATTTTGTATTTTAAAATAGAAATTTGTTAAAGAGAAAGACTAACATAAGTTGTAGGAGTTAATGTGCAATTATAAACATTATTAAGAGGTTAAAGGTAGAGTTTCTAAGAAATGTTCTAGTAGTAATTGTTGAAAGAGATAAGGAGAAAGAGAACAAAGTGCGACCTGACCTTTTAAGTTGAAGTTACATTTTGGTTGTTTCATCTCAAGGCTCCCATCTGTGACTGTGATTGAGGCCTTTTATAGTATTCAGATTTTCACACTTGCTTGCAAGGTCCTCAAGTCTTGCAAGTCACTCCCATTAGTCGAAAATCATTTAAACACCTACTTGCAAAATCTGGTTTCAACTTTTTTGTTAAGCACATGGTCAATACTTTTTCTATTTGGGAAAAACCAGGATTTCACACTTCATTGGAAATTTTTGTAAAAATGAAGAAGGTTGATTTTAATTAATTTCTTATCCAATATAACTAAGATGTTGACTTTCTATACAACCACAAATTAGTTAGAAATGCAACTCTTTATCAATACTAAAAAGAGTGATAAGTTAGTGGACTGGAAAATCCTATTTTCTTGCTGTTTGATTAATTAATGATGAATATTTCATTTATGGAAACAGCTAACCATATTATAATACTACCATACTTATATTGTAGGTAGATGTACAGCAATCTTTTCCTACAAATATAGTAATTATCCCCTATAAATACAGAATTCTTCCCTTATAAATATAGCAAATTTTAACAATATATACACTACCGGCCATAATTATTAGGCCGCCCCAGTGTTGTAAAAAAATGGTGTATTTCGTACTATTTTTTAGTATTTACTGCCAAGTGAATAATTGTAAATGAAAATAGAATGGTTCTTTTGTTAATATTGCAAAACAACATGGGCATCAAATGAATTTATAAATATTTAATAATTACCTATATTACAGTTTCATCAACGAAAGAATGAAAAAAATTTAGGTTGAATCAGATGAGTTCATCTTTGCTTCCTTGCCTTGTAAAATTTTGGAAAGTAATAATAGCAAAAGAACCATTCTATTTTCATTTGGCAATAAATGCTAAAAATAGTATGAAATACATTATTTGTTTTAAAAAAATTGGGGTTGCCTAATAATTATGGTCGGTAGTGTATATATAATAATATTATGATTTGAGAAAACCATTCTTTTATTATCAATATTCTACTGCTTGAGTTTTTCTGAAAATAGGAAGCACCTCCTATATTTGAATATATGCACTGATTGCTTTAGTGCAGTGGTTCACAGAGTTTCAAATCATGTTGTTTCTTTTCCCTTGTAGGCTTACTGAATGATTCCCAAATTTCAAAATGTCATTATTTCATAATTTTTTTCACTGTGATACCCATGTTTTATCTGTAGAAATGAAATTCCTACCCAATTTCTTCCTTTAGATTTGAAACTTCTCCCCAGGAGGCAAAGAGCATTGAGTTTAAGAATTGTTAAAGGCTTGCATGGTTGAAGTATTTATTGATCCTTTGTGCTGTGATAATAAAAATCAATAAGAACATAAAAGTGAAAAAGAAAAAAACATGACAAAGTTTCAGAGAAAATGAAAATAAAATGGACACCTATATCTAGCATTAAATAGAGACATTTTCAGTTTCTTGGAAACATATTGGCTTGGATAATTTGACACTCACAGGACATTCTTTCTCATTTTAATAATCATCTCTTGCTAATTGCTGAGATGATGTTGATATTCATGAATGTGCGTTGTGGTGCAGTGGATATCAGCTTGGAAAGAGAAATCGGTGAGCTGAGTTCGAATTCCAGTTGAGTATTCTGCATTCACTTCAGCACCGGTACCCTTGAGAAAAGTATTAATCCGTCACTTCCCTCCAGTTATGGGTTAAATAACAGGATGGGGTCTGGAGGCAACCCATCTAGTGTTGGTGTCACAATAAAAACACCTTTGGTAGTCCTGGCGAAGCATCAAGTATTGAGCTATTTGACAAGATTATGAATTTCACTGCAAACTGCACCAAGGTTTTAAATGCACAAGGAATACTGCAGGAGTGTAGTGAGTTCTATCTCAGCCAAGGCCACAAGACAACACCGATGATGTTGATATTGCTTAGTAGAGATTTGTGGTCTTTGACTGCTCTTTCTAGTTTAGTAATTTAACAATGGCAATAAATTTTATCATAACATTTTTCATTTGAAAAACACAATAGTTTAAATATTTTAACTTGAATTGTTTTTGATGTAAAGTGAAGTTTAGTAATAATCAGTTGCTAAGCTTGTCCATACTAATTCTCAGTGATGAGTTATATAGGCTCTCTCTTGCACTTATGTAAATTAGGATTATTAATTTGCCAGTGTCACTCCAGTTTTAATTATGGCAATTGTGTTAATATGATTTTATAACATATCTGCATGTCTCAAACAGAAATGGCTGTGTAGTTCAAGAATGCAAAGCCCAAATGACTTGGCCAGTGCAATGCCTGGTATCACTGCTAATAAAATAATCATTGTGAAAATACTTTATTGAAACATTTTTAAATAACCTTTTATGTCTTCAAAAGAAGACCTTAATATGTTACTATTTAAAGAGAGAAAGTGTTACATAATTCCCTTTTTTTTAATATTTTCTGTGAATTTTGTATTGAAGACAAGGTATGGATTAATTTTAAACCCTAATGATCTTGAAATAATCTGAAAACAAAATGCATTGTCATATATTATTATCGGTAAAAATCAATTTAATTACTATATTGTTTTATTATTAGTTATTATGACACTACAATATACTCCCACACCAGTAAGAAACCTGTCGTGTCGGACAGACATAATCTCGCTGCTGACCTTGAGCGGGATCTACACTCTGTGGTGAACTGGGGCAAGAAGTGGCTTGTCAACTTCAATTCATCTAAGATCAAGCTGTTGTCTGTCAACCATTACAGGCAACCTCTCCTGCCTCCCAGAAGCATGGACCAAGCGATTCTCCCGGAGAGTAATACACTACGCCTCCTCGGACTTACCCTGTCTTCAGACCTCAAATGGAACCACTATATTGAATCCATAGCAAAATCTACTGCTAAGAAGGTTGGGTCACTATGTCGATCCAGGATGTTTTTTCCACCTGAATCCATCCTGCATATATACAAGTCAACCATCCATCCGTGCATGGAGTACTGCTGCCATTTATGGTCAGGTGCCCCTGCCGTTCTCCTCAGTGTTCTTGACAGGCTCCAAAGGAGAGTTTGTAATGTGATAGGTACTGATCTGGTGGCTTGACTGCAGCCACTTCCCCATCGTCGAAAGGTGGCCTCCCTTTGTCTGTTCTATAAATACTTTCATGGCTTCTGCTCAGACGAACTTAAGTCACTGATACCTCCTCAACAGGTGTTTACACGCGCAACCAGACTGGCAACTGGGTCCCACCCATTCGCAGTCAGGTTAGCCAAATGCAGACGACAATTTTACTCCTGCAGCTTCTTCTCTCGCACCTCCCGCCTGTGGAACTCGCTCCCGTATTCTTGCTTTCCTGACAGCTACAACCTCCAGAAATTTAAATGCAAAGTCAATACTCATCTACTAATCACTGGACTCTAGCTCTCTCCCCACCCCTGTATAACCTTCCCTTTCTCTCCACCTATGTATCTGTCATCGCACCTGCTTTCTCAGCTTTCTATTGTTCCTTTCTAACTAGTTTGTACTCCTCACTCTTTTCTAATTAATCTTTTTACATTTATGTAGCCCCCTGCACATCAGTGGCGTTTCCGCCTTGTTCGGGGTGAAATGATTAAAAAAAAAAAAATTAATGTCAGTCTAATCACTATCCATGTTGTTTTCATTATAATATTTTTTTTTATTGTTATTGCAAATGATGGCAAACACCTGCAGCTAAAAGGAATTCACTTTAAAACTGATAATAATGTTTATTAATCACTTGATTTTCTTTTTAAAGCCATTTGTAGTTTTTTATTAATAAAAACAAATCAGAAAATTATTGCTAATTCTCATGGTAATGGTGAGAATAGCCGTTTCCATACAGGAAATATTTGACATTCATTGATTAAACAGTTAATTTTATTGTCAGTTAAAATTTACTATGACTTTTTCTTAAAACATTTTCTGGAAAATAGATTTCTCTGATGATTTTTTGGCTAAAATGATTAATTTTTGAATTTTGGATAAAAGCAGGGATTACCTGCCCTTGAGGTAAATTAGACCTTGAAGAAAAGATAGGCCCTACATATTTAATGAATTCTGATTATGAATTTGGACATTCTCAAATCTACAAACTTTCTAGTATTCATGGGAGATTTTTTTCTAAACTTTTGTTTTAAGTGGTGTAAAAAATCAACCTTTTCATTATATATTTTATCTCATAGTTACATGTCATTTATGTTGTTATTGCTGTTGATAGAGAAATAGAAAAAGACTAGGCTGGTATATATTGTTTTTTTTTTTATGGTTTATCAGTCCTTGTGGGTAATTTAAAGCCAAAACATATTTATCATGGGAAGATGAATTTTGTTCTTTTTCTGTAAGTGAATATTGCATGAAAAAGATTTTGGAGATAACAATGATTTTTCTAGAAACAAGTCATACTATTTAACACATAACTAGGGGAGAAGGCATAGTCATACCTTTCCCAAAAGTAGTTGCTCATAGCTCAACTAGAATTTAAACTCTGACCTTCAATTTCTCATTCCAAGCCACTATACATAACGTCATCTAAATATTCCATTACTGGTGGGCTTATGGCCTATCATGTTGAATACACCGGTTCTCACTCGATCACCAAAGTTAAGCAACGTTGAACCTGGTCAGTTCTTAGATGGGTGACCACTTGGGAATACCAGGGGCTGTAAGTGTTTAGTGATGAATGCATGTGCTTACAGTCATATCACGTTGAATACACTGGTTCACACTTAATCACCGAAGTTAAGCAATGTTGAGCCTGGTCAGTACTTAGATGAGTGACCGCTTAGGAATACCAGGTGCTGTAACCATTTAGTGATGAATGTATGTGCTTACAGCCATATCACATTGAATACACCAGTTCTCACTCGATCACCAAAGTTAAGCAATGTTGAGCCTGGTCAGTACTTAGATGGGTGACCGCTTGGGAATACCAGGTACTGTAAGTGTTTAGTGATGGATGTGTGTTGTGGTGCAGTGGATATCAACTCGGAAATAGAAATCGGTGAGCCGAGTTCGAATTCTAGTTGAATACCCTGCATTCACTTAAGCACTGGTACCCTTGTGAAAGGTATTAATCCATCCCTTCCCCTCAGTTATGGGTTAAATAACAAGGGTAAGACTTGGGGACCCTGCCCTTAAAAAAAAAACAAACCCTAATGAATCTTGATATTTGAAAAGAAAAAGTATTAGTAGACGCAAAACTTATATAAAAAAACCACATTCCTGAACAAGTTGGATGGTATACATGGCGTTTACATGAAAGTCTCGATCTAATGAGTCGATTTAAGATTATAATTTGAGTTTGCAGATTAATAAATTGATTTTCGTAAAATCTGACATAATGACATGATTTTTTTTAGGATTGATAGGGAAATGATTTCCTGTTTTCTTGACCACTCTGTTTTTATTGAGATACCAATTCTAGTTAGCTACCTGTTGACTCATAAAGAGTTATTTTGCTCTTTAATAGGCTTTATTTTTAACAGAGTTGCTAGCCACCCTTTTTTCAAACAAATTTGTGTAGCGGAGCCAGTTTAGATGATCCAACACAATTTCAATAATTTTTTCTTCATTCTCAAAAAGAAAATATCTCTTACTTTGACTTAAAGGAATAGTAAGGTAAGAAAAAGAATAAAATAAACACCTCGCAAGTTATTAATGTTTCAGACAAAAAGTGATGTTAGCAGATATACAGCCTAAAGAGCATTTATGAGAATTTAAGACAAAGTGACAATGTGGTGATACCAACCGAGCAAAAGCGAGGGACCAGATGCTCACACTCTAACGATTAGAAAGCAAATGACCAAAAGTCATCGGTGTGCAGCTGGATTCGCGCAGATATTCTGGTTGAAAACTATAAATTAATTAAATATTAAATTTCTAGTTTGTGAGCCTACACAAATTTTATTTATCAGCCAATGTGAAGCCCAGAATCAAATATGGATATGAATTCCTAAATGATCTGCTGCGATCCAAAAAGAAGATATAAAAAGTTGAAAAAGAAAGCATCGCCAGACAGACCGACGCAGGCCGACACACACAGACTGACTCGAGAGAGAGGAGAGTAATTAGTATCCCCCTTGACCAAGTCAAGCGGCTTACTATGCTAGCCTCCCTTACCTCTCTTTTCCTTATTCGCTGTCTCAAAACTACTTACTGACCTCAGGAGTGGATACATCAAAGACATTCTTTACTTACAATGCTCCCACATTCCTAAGCATTAATTCTCTTTTCAGCATTTTATCGCCATGAACATTTTAACGTCCGTTGGACCTATACTTCAAGTATTACTTTAATTGTAAAAACCTTAATTGATATGTGTATATATAAAATATTATTTTTCAACTCAATTTGCTTTTCTTGATTTATAATCATTTTATGACTTTTAGTAGGCTATCTACAACAAGGCCAAATTCCGTCAATCTTCAACAATACACAACTACCCTTCACTAGAATGGACTCTCCACTATAAACTGGAAAAGAATGGATAACCCTCTATAACAAACATAAGCATTACTCATTGGTTCCAATTTTTCCTTTCTGATTTTGTATTCTGTTATGGTATGCTCCTAGAAAAAATTCCTCTGGTTATATATAAATTACCTGTGTGACTTTCAGAGAGCATTTCCTCACAGTAACTGCTATTGTCACTGTCAACTCTCTGCCTTTGGGTGGAGGGCATTAATCCAGTCGTGGCTCTGCCGAAGGGTAGAGTCACGACTGGGGAATATTAGACAGAAATTTTTGGCTGGGCTATATGGCCCAGATAACCCACATTAAAAAGGCCTTGTGCCACATTTTGCCCTAGTGGTGGTGGTGGGGGTAACTGAATACTGCAGTTTCTCACAGTAACTACCTTTGACACTGTCAATCTCTCTGCCTCCGGGCAGAGAGTATTAACCCAGTTGTAGCTCCGCAGAAGGGTAGAGTCACGACTGGGCAAAATTAGACAGATATTTTTGGTTGGGCTATATGGCCTGGAGAACCCATGTTAAAAAAGCCTTGTGCCATATCTTGCCCTAGTAGGGGGGGGAATAACTGAATACTGCAGTTATGAGCTGTTAGTTGCAGCAGTTAACGGAAGCAGTTAATGGCAGCTACTAGTCAGGCAGTGTAATATTTCCTTCGGAATTACTTATTTCTATATTACTTATTATTAACACTTGTTTTGAATTTCTTGTTTTCTTGTGATAACTAATACTCTGTTGTGAACCTACCTTCTTGTTCCTTGTCTTAATTTTGACCAAACTATAACTTTGTGGTGAAGTTTCACCACAACTCCGCAACAAACTGGTGATGAAAATCCACTCCACATTCCTTTTGATTATCGTATCTTTGGATCCCAGAACACACAATCCAAAGAGACAAGATTACACCCACGATGGGAGTCATCTTATAGATGGATACCAATTGACATAAGTACAAGCATGGTCAATATTCGACCACCAATGCAAGTATAAACATGACCAATATCCACTTAAGCAATCACTTATAAATTGGCATGTAAAACATGGTAAGGTACTGACAGTTACTAGTTAGGTAAACAAAAGCACCTCTGAAGCAAGAGTCTACCAATAAAACTATAACTCAGTTTAAAACTTCATATATATTTGATACATTCATGAGTTAGCTTGATTTTGGCAGAGTTAACAGGTTCTGCTGGGAAATATATCTAAATATGACTGACATGAAAGCAAAATGATTTTATAGACAAGATAACAAAAGTTAGTGAGAAGAAATGACTATCAATTGTAAAAAGAACTGATGTATGGATGTTCGCAAATGAAAAGAAAGCTCAAGATGCAAACTATGAAATAGTGATGTCAAAACCAAACAAGTAGAGAATTTGAAATATCCGGGAATTGTTTTAGCAGGGAATGGAAAATATAATACCAAAATCCTAACGGAATAACAAAAGAAGTCTTTAAAAAAAACTAAGTAAAATATTAAGAAATGTGAAAATTTCATTAGAAACAAAAAGCAAAAGTGCTGTGTCATGTCATTCCTTCAGAAAAGACTGGGCAGTTTCCTCACAGTTTTTTTTTTTTTTTTTAATCATATCACCCCGAGCAAGGAGGTAAAGCAACTGATGCGCAGGGGGCTACATAAGAGTGAAAAGATTGGAAAAGAGAAAGCTGGAAACCACATCCTAAACAGGGAACAAGGGATGAGCCTCTTCACCTGTTCAATAGACGTGGGTGGAGTGTGAACCGGGCAATAGTTTAGTCTATCTACTCCAATTGAAAAAAAGAAAAGAGTGAAAAGATTGGAAAAGGAAAGCTGGAAACCACATCCTAAACAGGGAACAAGGGATGAGCCTCTTCACCTGTTCAATAGACGTGGGTGGAGTGTGAACCGGGCAATAGTTTAGTCTATCTACTCCAATTGAAAAAAAAGAAAAAAGAAAAGAGTGAAAAGATTGGAAAAGAGAAAGCTGGAAACCACATCCTAAACAGGGAACAAGGGGTGAGCCTCTTCACCTGTTCAATAGACGTGGGTGGAGTGTGAACCGGGCAATAGTTTAGTCTATCTACTTCAATTGAAAAAAAAGAAAAAAGAAAAGAGTGGAAAAGAGAAAGCTGGAAACCACGTCCTAAACAGGGAACAAGGGATGAGCCTCTTCACCTGTTCAATAAACGTGGGTGGAGTTTGAACCGGGCAATAGAAGACTAGAGACAACAAAAAGTTCTTCTACAATGTGCTTGCAGAGAATACTATAGACAGAAGATGTATGAAACAAGGAAGTCTTAAGGAAAACTGAGACAAAAGGGCACTTATACTCAGAATCAGAGAGACAGCTGAAATTTCTAGGACATCTAATGAGGAAGGTGGGCTTGGAAAATTTGACACTTTCAGGACATGGAAAGAAGCAGTTCAGCTACCTGATGAACAGATGTCAAAACAAGGAATTGGAGAGATAGCAAAAAGACAAATATTGCGATGATCTTCATATCATAGGAGGTTTTGGAGAGTCATGATCCTCCACATCCTGAAGGAACATGGCATTTAAAAGAAGAAGCATTTTGCAGTGTTAAACAAAAGTACCCCCTTGCATCTTACAGTGTTGAAAAAAAGTATCTCCTTGCATCTTACAGTGTTGGGCAAAAGTACCTCATGGTATCTTATGTGTTGTATAAAATTACCCCATTGGACAAAAAAAAACCCTTGCATATTAAACAAAAGTACTCCTTTCCATCTTACAGTGTTGAACAGAAGTACTGCCCTTGCACAATTTATCCAATGTTAACAAAAAATGTATTGTTAAGAAAAAAACTTTTTCATTTGATTCTGAAAAATAATATTGCAGGGGTGGGGATTACAGTGATAAAAAAGACTGGATACAGTGAGTATTGAAGAAAGGATAAAAAATGAATGGAATTCAAGATGATAGAAGATGGCAATTGATGTTGCATTTAAATTTTTAGAGATTGTAGCTATCAGAGAAGAGAAAAGACTGGATACAGTGGGTATTGAAGAAAGGATAAAAGATGGATGGGATTCAAAATGACAAAAGTTGGCAATTGACATTGCATTTAAATTTTTTGAAGAAAATCAGGAAAGCAAGTAAATGGAAAGGAGTTCCAAAAGTGGGTAGTGCAAGAAAAACTGCTGGATTAGAAGTAGTGGTTACATTTTAGCTATTTCCATGGTAAAAGGGTGGGACCAAAATGCCAATCTAGTACCACACTTAAATTCACATTGATGAGGCACCAGGGAAAAAAGCTCATCAAAGCAGTTGCTATGAAAATATTTGTAGTTTCAAGAAATGTTTATAATTCTGGAAAAAGTGTAGGTCATTTTGAAGTAGTTCCCTCAAATCATGGCATACATGAGAACAAACAGCATAAATTTTGTCGAAATTTGTTCATTTATAAAATTTTTAACATTTACTGGTAGGAACTCCAAGACAAACTAGTTTTGTCAGACATTTCATCAATGTTCTCACAATGATCTTCATTGATTGTGTGGCAAACTTTCTATCTATTTTTGTTAAGAATTTGTTTATTTTGGTTTGTTGAAGGCTAACCAGGTCTTGGTTGGTCTCCAAGTGACATTTCACCAAATTTGATGAGTGAATGCCACTCATGCACTTGTGTTTTACCTAAAGTTTCTTCCTTAAAAGCTTCTCAGCATATTACAATAGTTTCAGCTTAGGTTTTCTCCAGAAGAAAAAAATATTGTTTTCAATTTGTGTCCTTTTTTATCAACTATTTTAAAAATTACCAAGCATGCTTGCAAACACTAGTTTTAAATAAGTTACAGGAAGCAGTCACAGAAGACTGGCTTGAAACCTATCAGCTCGATGTAAAACTACATCCAGTTTATGTGTTACTAGCATTATAGCCCGGCGTTGCTCAGGTGTAATGAAAGCTTTAAAACTAATCCATGGTCCTGGAGCTCAGACTCTTTGGACGTTGGCATGAAAGACTATAAAAACAATAGTTGTTTCCAGTTAAAGCAAAACCGTAGACTGAAAGAAAAATGAATGGATGTAAGTCAAATTTTCATTT
This sequence comes from Ascarosepion bandense, assembly GCA_037127315.1. Lineage (NCBI taxonomy): Eukaryota > Metazoa > Mollusca > Cephalopoda > Sepiida > Sepiidae > Ascarosepion > Ascarosepion bandense. Next base: position 2,261,960 of record JBBBDQ010001125.1, read on the forward strand.
CCTGGTATCGATATCAAATAAGTTTTTTTCGTCGTAAACTGAATTTTGAAGGTTAAATAAGTCCTCTGAGTAAATGGCATCATGGCTAAGACTAAGAACTATAATTATACCTACTTAGAACCAAACCTGAAGCAAAAACTAAAATAAAAGTGCTGAAAAAATACAGACATACAGGCAGATAAACAGACACACGCACAAACATCTTGCCTTTTTTATGTATATATTATCAATTTTCTGCACTCTTGTAAGAATTGCAACTTTGAAATTTCTGAATATCATTTCTTATGTCTTTGTCTATGAGTGTATCAAATTTGATTAAAATATGACCAATCCTTCTATAACCCGAGTTTTTCAATTATTGATTTTTGATATTTATCGGGGGTAGCTCAACACAAAACCTAAGTCTTCCAAAGAGTCTGAGCTCAAGGACCATGGATTAGTTTTAAAGCTTTCGTTACACCTGAGCAACGCCAGGCTATACTGCTAGTTTTAAATAATATACATTTGAAAAAATGTCTGGCATCAGCTGTAGAACAATTACCAGCAAGTCTGTTTTTTTTTTCTTGACTAAATGAAATTCTGTAAATAATTAAATTTACCACTAGATGGCCTAAAGCATATCTTTTTTTTATATAAATATTTGAATATGATACTCTCTACCTATCTATGTATGCATCTGATATGTCCCAGAAATGGATATATATATATATATATATATATATATATATATATTATTTGAGATAGCTAAGCGGTTTTAGCAAATGTAACTGGGTAGGACAATCTAGCAAGTAGCAGTAATGGACCAGTACTCATCATAGTTGCATGCAGTATGCTGAGATGCAGGCTTATGTAATAGGTATAGTCAATAGATGTAGGCCTCTCTCCGTCCTCTCCTTAGTTTGTATTAATGGCTGACACCAGCCAGTCATATTACTGTGAGGAGGAACCAAGGCGTATGCATATTCATCACATACTCATTACATCAGCATCCCACTCCAAAAAAAAAAAAAAGTTTACATTTACATTAAAAGCTCAAGGGAATAAAGGAGTAAAGCTTGTGTGTTTTTTGTTCTTTCCATTCACCTGATTTTCTTTGCCTTTTGTCCCATTCACATGAATTTAAGCATTCTACTAGATGGACATTTAGGTCCCACCCTTTTACTGTTAAAGTAGCTAAATCCAACTAACACTTCTACTCTGACAGTTTCTTTTCTCACACTTCCAATTTGTGAAACTCCCTTCCATTTACTTGCTTCCCCGATAGTACAATCTCCAAAAATGTAAATGCAACGTCAAATGCAATCTTCTATCTTTTTGAATCCCATTCATCTTTCATCCTTTCTTCAATACCCACTGTACCCAGTCTTTACTCTCACTGTAACTCCCCTGCACACTAGTGGCAGTTCCACCTTGCTTGGGGTGAAATTTTTCAATAAAAATCTATATGCAAATAATATCATCCTTTTTGATTGATTCCATACTAATTAGTATTAGTATGATAACGAACAGATTTGAATTTGTTAAGACTAATCACTTCTACCAATAGATAGAATCTTACTAACTTTTCTATCAATTCTCTTGAAATCAAATTCAAATCAATAAATACTGCATTGGGAAGAGTGATCAATGTCTGTATACGATTGCAAGATGATCTGTAGTTGTGTAGTCATTTAGCTAACAGGTAATATTGATTGTAGGTGTGGTCTTGGTGGAAATAGAACCTTGAAAATTTTCCTTTAATTGAAGTGACAGAAAAGCAATTGAGGAAAACTAAAAAAATTTAATATGAGATGTGTCTATAATTGGCAACAAACACATAATATCATTATCAAAAGAATTCTCAATAACTGACACTTATTTAGTTGGGCTAAATTTAATTGGACCCAACATGTTTCAGTGAGCATTTGTGTATCAACATTGGAGAATGAAGAACTTGAGCAAATCCCTGAAACTTACTTCTTTCTATTGTTTTGAACTGCTCTTCACTTCAACACATGAGAAAAAAATTAAAAAATAGAATTGACATATCTAAATCTAAACTTATATAATAAATGGAACTTTGTCTGTGTGTGTATCTGTGTGTATGTGTGTCCATTACCTATAGACTCCAAAATGACTGGACCGATTTTCTTGAAAATTTACACAGTTGTACTATAAGCGTCTGCGAGTGTTCTTAGCTAGGTTTTGTGTCGAAGTACCCCCAATAAATATCGAAAATCGATAATCGAAAAAATCGGGTTATAGAAGGAGTGGTCCGATTTTAAGAACACTCGCAGACGCTTATAGTACAACTGTGTAAATCTTCAAGAAAATCGGTTCAGCCATTTCGGAGTCTATAGGTAATGGACACACACACACACACACACACACACACACACACACACACACACACACACACACACAAAGACAAAGTTCCATTTTTAAATAAGTTTAGATCTTTCAGAAAAATAATTACTGCTCAGTATTTAAAGTTTATTGTGTTTCAATGAGAATCTTTGTAATATTTTTACTGATATTAGCAATCTAATTTTTTTATTGACTGTCTAATGCACATACAGTGTAATGGTAATTTACCTAGAACATCTAACTGGAGAACCAATTTCAAATTTTAACCTAACCTGTTGCATTTACTTTACACTAATACTCTTAGAAAAGAAATGAATCTATTTCTTCTACCTCCATGTTAAATAGAAGTGTAGAATGGCCTTTCTAGCTTTGGCTTGTAGTCTAAGAAAATGATTATTCTGAATGTAAAACTGGAAACCCTTAGAAGTGAAAGCAAAAGGAATGTGTGGAGAGCCATGATTGCCATCATTCTGAAGGAACATGGCAGTTCAAAAAAGGGGAAAACATATAATATGTAAATTGCAAACATTGTTTGTGTGTCCACTCAGGACCTGAAAAATTAATTCAATATATATAAAGTTGATTGTCCATGTTTTGTTTTCCAAGCAAAGCCTTAGCTTGGCCATTGCATGTGCCGACTCAGGTCGTTTTTGTGTTTGTTCAATACCCACCAATACCACTTATGATTTTACTATGTTGAACAGATTTTAGTTTCAGTTTCTGGACATGTTTATATGTAATCAACCATCTGCACAGTAAAAATCAATAAAAAGAAAATCCCCAACAACACTAAAAAGAAGTCAGCACAACAAAAGCAATCAAAAGCCATTAATCATCTATAGAATCACTCACATACAAAAATATTAAATTACACCAAGCTCCATTCTATTTTATGTGTAACAAAATGTATGCAGATAGGATAGTGTGTATGCTTTATGTTTTGAACATGGTAAGCACGCACATTGTTAGTGTGTCAACTACAAACATGCTAACAACGTGCTTACCATGTTTGGAGCATAAAACATACACACTACTCTACAAACATACATAATACTACATATGTTCAGTTACATGTAAAATAAAATCCATCCTTGATAATGGCTAAAAGTATAGCCAAAAATACTTGGATAAACAAAACATTTGAACAATTTTTATATAATTTATATCTTCAAAAGAAAAAAATCACAATATCACATGAAAAATTGCATAAAAAACTTAACCATAAAACCTTGTCTATCATTTTTAATGTAACCTACTTAAGAGAGATATATTTAACAATCTGAAAAGAATCAGCTTGAAGGTAAATCCCAAAATGGATCCTATTAGTATTTTTAAAAAATTGAATATTAAAACTGATCAAGCCAGAGGACTCAATGTAATTAAATTTATTTATTTACAAAACCAATATTTATTACATATACAAAGAAAAACAAACTAATTTTAATAATAATTGATTTTTGCCATAAGTTCTTGGTTTTGCTGAAAAAAGTTCTTGGTTTTGCTGAAGAAACAAGTGTTAAATCCACTTGTTGAAATGGTCATGCATTTTTGGAAAATTAAATTTTTTTTATATGTAATATATATATATATATATATATATATATATATATATATATATATATATAAGGTGTATTTCAGCAGCAAGAATTCTTTTAAAAATGTTTAGTTGAATAATATCAACAAATTCTGTCAATAATCAAATATTGAAACTATCAACTTAGTAATCACTATTTTTTAAAAAATCTTTTTACCCCAATCAAGTTGGGGATGTCGCGAGTATGCAGGGGGTTACAGGGGGTTAAAGTGAAAAAAAAAGACTGAGGATAGGGAGGATTGAGGAAAGTACAAAAGATGAATGGGATAGAAAATGATGATTGATACTGTTTTTTTTGTTTTTTTTTAATCGTATCACCCCGAGCAAGGTGGTAATGCCACTGATATGCAGGGGGCTACATAAGAGTAAAAAGATTAATTAGGAAAGAGTGAAGAGAAAGACGAACCAGTTAGAAAGGAGCAAGAGAAGGATGGGAATGCAGGTGTGATGACAGTTGCGAAGGTGGAGAGAAAGGAAAGGATATACGGGGTGGTGAAAGAGCTAGAGTCAAGTGGATAAGATATGGGTATTGACATTGCACTTAAATTCCTGGAGGTTGTAGCTGTTAGGAAAGCAAGAATATGGAAGCGAGTTCCACAGGCGGGAAGTGCAAGTGAAGAAGCTGCAGGAGTAGAATTGTCATCTGCATTTGGTTGATCTAACTGTGAATGGTTGGGACTCAGTTGCCAATCTAGTTGCACAAGTAAACACCTGTGGCAGAGGCACTAGTGGCTTAAGTTTGTTAGAGCAGAAGCCATGAAAGTATTTATAGAACAGACAAAGGGAGGCTACATCTCGTCGGTGGGGAAGTGGCTGTAGTCGAGCCGCCAAGTCGGTACCTATCACATTGCTGATTCTCCTTTGGAGCCTGTTGAGAAGACTGAGATGAACAGCAGGAGTGCCTGACCACATATGGCAGCAATATTCCATGTATGGATGAATGGTTGATTTATATATATGTCAGATGGATTCTGCGTTTTTTATATATATATATATATTATAAATGATGTTCTAGAACATTTACATAATTTTTTCTATATATGTCCTCTTCTCTACAATCATATGTTTGTTTGAAACAAACATATGATTGTAGAGAAGAGGACATATATAGAAAAAATTATGTAAATGTTCTAGAACATAATTTAAAGTAAATATTCACAACTCTATAAATCTTATATCGAGCACTGTTTTAAATTAATGTTTTGGATGGGAAAAAAATTTTCCTTTCTCGTTCTGTACTCACTCGGATATATATATATATATATATATATATATACACCCACATACCTTTTCAAGTGTGTGTGTGTTCTGGTGTATAGTATGTTGGAGTGTGTGTGTAAATATATATACAGGGTGTCTCAGAAAATGTATACACATTGGCTGTCATTATTGTGTTCAGGGATTGAATCTGCAAAATAAACAAAAACAGTTTAATTATTGGCGATTTACAATTATTTAAAATATTGTCAAAATGTAGTAAAAAAAAACAATAAAATGATACTTGTAAATATTTTTATATTTTTGAAATAATAAACACCAAATTTAAAATGTGTATACACTTTTTGGCACACCATGGATATATATGTGGGTGTGTATATGTGTATGTATGTGTTCTGGTATAAAGTATGTTTGAGTATGAGATAAGTGTGTATGCATGAATATGTATGTTTATTTGTGTGCATTAATCTGTGACTGTGTGTTTGTGAGTATACGCCTTACTGTAGTGGCCAGTGTGTGTTCCTGAGTACTTTTGAATATTACTACATTCATTTTCAAAAACATTAAAATATGGATTAGGCAACAAGTATTCATCCAAACAAGTTTGATTAAAACAACTGACAAGGTCTATTTATTAAATTTTTTGGTATTTTTCCAATTTTCTGCTAAGGTATTGAGCATTGTGCTCAGTTTTTTTTTTTTGTTTTTCTTTTTATAATCATATCGCCCCAAGCAAAGCATTTTATTGCCACTGGTGTGCTAGGGGTTAGATAGGAGGGAAGTTATAAGAAACAGTGGCAGGTTATAGGGGGTGTCAGCAAGTGGTAAGAGAAGGATGACTGTGGCCATAAAGTGAGGGATCAGTTTATATATCGATTGTAATATAAAAATGATCCCCACTTTATATCCACATTTCAAGTTAAAGCAATTAAATCTTAAAATTTTCTGCAAGTATTGCTAGAAAACTAGCTTGTCATATAAAAGCGCTGTTCTTAAATAAGAAGTTGTACGTTGTTAGCAGGGAACAAAAATGTATTTTGAATCAGTGTTTGTCCTTTTCTATCACATGTTGCTTTGCTCCTTCCTCGAGTGTTTGTTTTATTTTGGAATGTATGAAACCGGATTTAAGGGTGTTTGTTTTCTTTTCCTATACATGTCACCTTTGAGAGGTAGTGGACTTAATGTGTAGGGTGGTGAGTGGGAGATGTATACCCACTCAGAAAGTTTTGCTATTCTAAAATATGACAGACACTTGAGAAAGCCTGAAGGATATATCATCTACAAAAAGGTGAAATAAATTTATTTTCTTAATCAGTATTACCCAGTACAAGGCACTAAAGCCACAACGACACAAGTAGATGGAGTTACAGGGTGTAAAAGAATTAGGAACATAAACATTGATAAACAACAGGAAGAGGAAAGGCTAATCAGGAGTATAGTAGATAGCAATTGACATTGCATTTAAATTTTTGCAAATAAAAGTTGGTTGGAAAGCATAGAGTTGGAAGGGAGTTCCACAAGTGAAAAGTGTGAGAAAAGAAACTGTTAGCATGAAACTTACAGTTACATCTAGCCTGCTTAACTGTAAATTGATGAAATCCTGACGCCAATCTAATCTTCTTCTATGTGCCTTGTCCTTTCAGGACATAAGTGATCATGCTTTCCACGTCTCCCTATCTCTGGTGGCTCTTAACACGCTTTCTTCTGTTACCCTACGCAACCCCTGTTCTATCATTCACTTGCTCAGGCCCTTCAAATATGTTATCTGCTTCTTTCCCTTGTCTCTTTTTCCCTCTATCTGGCTTGTTAGTATCAGGTTCTCCAAGCCCTCCTCCTCATTGCATGTCCCAGGAACTTCAGTTGTCTCATCCTGATGCTCAGTATTAATTTCTTTTTCGTTTCCATCATTTCTAAGACCTTATCATTGCTCAAATGCTCGATCCATGATATCCGCAGCATCCTTCTGTAGAACCACATTTCAGTTGTTTCAAGTTTTTCCTTCATCTTTGATAATACTGTCCAGCATTGACTGCCATATCAAAGAACTGACATCACATAGCAATCCAATACTCTCTTCTTTGTTTCTTGCGAAATTTTCCTGTCTCTTAAATTCATAAAGTCTAGGTACCATAGCAAACAGCTCATCAAAACAATTACCATAAAAGTATTTAGATGCAGAAGGGCAACCCTATAGTGCAGAAATTAGTCGGAACAAAGCAATTGTTTTAATATTCTGTGTCTCTTCCGAATGTGAGTGATCATGACTCTTCACAACTTCCTATGCTTTTTAGCTCTATGCAATATTTAAGTTATTTCTCACTTTTCCACTCCATGTTCTGTTATCTATTTGCACAAGCTTCTTAGGTAAGTTACTCCCTTTTTTCCTTTGCTCCCTATGCCCTTAATATGTCCTCTGAGCATCAAATTTTCTAAGCTCTCTTTCCTCAAGTTGTGTCCCAGAAATTTCATCTGTCTCTTTCTGATTCTATGCACAACTGATCTTTTCATTTTCATTTCCCTTAAAAACTTACACATTGCTCACATGCTTCATCCATAGTATTCTTAGTATTCTTATGTCGAATCAAACTTCTACTGCTTATTTCCTCCTCCTCATCTGTGAGGAAACTTGTTCATTGCCAAAATGAGGATGATTGATATTACATCACAATTCAGCACTTTTTATTTGAAAAATTTTTAAAATTCAAATCTATTTCAAAGATTTAAACTTAATTTATTTTTTTGCTAAATTGACAGAGAATTTTAATCATTATTAGCTGTCTTTTTTTCTTTTTTTTTTTTGTAAATTTGAAAAGTTAAAGCAAAAAACTTAAAAGCAGTACAATAATTAGCTTCTTTTTGTAACAAAGGTATTCAAAATAAAGAAAAAGATGAGAAAAGACAATTTGTGGAAGTATTGAAAATTTTTACAAGAAAAAATTATGGTGACTATTATGTTGATGTAATGACACATGTGCTTAAAGAAGATGGGACAGTGAAATTTTATACTATTTTTTATTATGTGTTTTGATATATAGCCTATCCAGTTTCATTTAGTTTCTTTTTCTTTATATTTTCATCACTTTTGTTATAAAGTATGCCATATTGTGATAATAGAAGATCTAAAAGTGTATATGTCATTTTCTCCCATATATACACTACCGGCCATAATTATTAGGCCATCACAGTGTTTAAAAGAAATGATGTATTTCATACTATTCTTTAGTATTTATTGTCAACTGAATAATTGTAAATGAAAACAGAATGGTTCTTTTGTTAATACTGCACAATCACATGTGCATAAAATGAATTTATAAATATTTAATAATTACCTATATTGCAGTTTCATCAATGAAAGAAAATTTAAGGTGATTTGGACAAATTCATCTTGCTTCCTTGTAAAATTTTGCAAAGTAATAATAACAAAAGAACCATTTCGTTTTCATTTGGCAATAAATACTAAAAATAGTATGAAATACATAATTTCTTTAAAGAAAAAACTGGGGGCGGGTGGCTAATAATTATGGCCGGTAGTATATATATATATATATAGCAAATCTACAGGGTGCGATGGGTAAATTGTCGCCATTTGTCATGTAAACCATCCAATTTTCATTTGGCAATAATTACTAAAAATAGTATAAAATACATTGTTTCTTTTAAAAAAACTGGGATGTCCTAATAATTATGGCCGGTAGTGTATGTGTGTGTGTACGGTGTGGACATAGGTGACACTTTTAGTTTCTTGCACATAGTTGTCTGAGAATCAACATTGCATGATGACTGATTGGAACAACTTATTGAAGCATGTAACTGACATTCACCATGTGGACTTTTTTTTTTTTTTTTGGCAGCATCTTCTGAACATGTGGGGAAATATAACAAATTTTAAACAATAGATATATATATATATATATATATATATATATATATATATATATAATAACGCTAATAATTATAACAATATTAATAGTCACAAAAATAATAATGCTAATACTAGTAATAGTTATAGTATATTTAAGTTTTGTCTTGAATAACCCACCGAGAACGAACTCGGAGGGAAAAGGAGGGGAAATAAAAAAAGAAACAAACGAAGTACATGAACAAAAGTCAAATACTCGTAGGAAAGAAAAAAAAACCAAGACGAAAACCCTAACACTAAAGCGCTCAATACAAAAGTAGAGCAACAAAGACAGAAAAATCTAAGTAAGAGCCAACAACCTACTTAGGTTTCATCCTACAGCTCGTCAGGGTATGAAGGCTCATCAGGGTATGAAGAGCCTTCATACCCTGACGAGCTGTAGGATGAAACCTAAGTAGGTTGTTGGCTCTTACTTAGATTTTTCTATATATATATATATATATATAGAGAGAGAGAGAGAGATGTATATATGTGTCGATATGCAGCCACATGATGAACAATTGTATGCAACAAATATTTACTTCTTAATATTTTCTCTTTCTTTGTCTTCTTCTATGCACCATGTCCCTTCAAGATGTGGGTGATCATTATTCTCCACAACTTCCTAAATCTTAGCAGTGTTTGTCTTTTTTCTGTTTCTCTTCATCCCTTTTCTGCCAAACATTTGCACAGGATAATTAGTGAGGTTATTTTCCGCTTTCCTCTGTCCTTCTTGCCTTTAGCATGTCTCTTGAGTGTTTATGTCTCTGCTTTCATAGCAGCAGAGACATAAATATCTTTGAAAATAATGATAGAAGTGACTGAAAGTGCTTGGGATAATAAAAATTGTGGACAGTTTTTATAGGAAAATGTTAAGATGCTGGAAAAAACTCATAAAAATTAATAAAATCTTCCTTGTAGGTTGTATTCAATGACATACACACGCACACACACACGTGTATATATATATATATATATATATATATGATACATCATATGCTAAAATGTCTGCCTCCTCTTACCGAGCACCCATAGCTCAGAGGTAGAATCGCCAACTGACGCCAATTCAGTCAGGTTTCAATCCTGGATAAAAGCAATCTGTCTAACTGTACTGATGAGCTGTGATACAGCAAAACAGATCTGTCTGCAGATGACATATATCTATATATATTTTTTGTTTTTTTTACATGTAATTATTAGGAGTGTTTCTTAATTCTTAAAATAAGATCATATATTTGTTTTGGATTTTATCTTATTAAAGAGGTGAGAATAATAGTTTATGAGGTCATTCTTGTTGGTAGATTTTTGTATGCTGGAATTAAGTGGATAAGAGAGAGAAGTTTCCAAGTTGCATGCACCCTAGGTGGGTTGAGCCAGCTTCCTCCTCATCAGAGAAAGTTTCATTGGGACTTGTTTAAGAGCAGGGTCTTAAGTCCTACCCTTGTTATTTAACCCATAACTGGAAGGAAGGGACGGATGATTAATACCTTTCTCAAGGGTACTAGCACGTAAGTGAATGCAGGGCATTCAATTGGAATTAGAAATTGGCTCATCGATTTCTCTTTCCGAGCCGACATCCACTGCACTACAACACACATCCGTCAATAAACACTTACAACATCTGGTATTCCCAAGCGATCGCCCTACTAAGTACTGACCAGGCACAACGTTGCTTAACCGATGATCGAACGAGAACCGGTGTATTCAACATGATATGATCGTGAGCAGATAAGAGATGGGAACTGACTTTGCATTTAAATTCTTGGAGGTTATAGCCATCAGGAAAGCAAGCACACAGGAGGGAGTGCCACAGGTGAGAAGTGTGGGAAAAGAAGCTGATGGAGTAGAATTGTCAGCTGCATTTGGTCAATCTTACTGTAAATGGATGGGAGTTGTAGACGTATATTGTGAAAGTGCGTGCAGTTTAGTGAGTCATTGCTGGAGAAGTAATCACAACGTAGTACATCGGCTCATACTACAGGATTCCAATTTTGGGAAAAGATCAAGAGGTAGATGAGCAAGATTCTTCATTATTATCTGAAATGAAGAACTGGATGGAACCATGGATGACAGAAATGGTTGGAAAGAAGTGATCAGAAAAATTTGTTTGAGGATAATCAGGTAGATATTACTTTATTCCATTAATTAGACCCAGTGTATTGAGTGCTTTACCATGCAACAATGGTACATGGACTGGTGCTCGCTCATGATATGAGTAAGGGGCTGAAAACTCTTGGCCCAAAACACTTTCTAAATTCAGTATTTCAGTTTCATGAGAAGAGTGATTTTGTAATGAGAATCAAACCAAGAACTTTTCATCACCCACTTTTACTTGTTGGAATTGTTCTGTCTGCAGATGAGCTCAATAAATATGAAGGAACATTTCACCATCAGGAGGTATCTAGTTTTGCAGATTCTTCTTCGTGAGTCTGATCTTCACTTGATGATTATTTACTTGTAGCTTTGTATTGTCAGGAAAGCGTTCCTGATATTGGACTCCTCATACAATGTTGTAAGCAACTTCATTACATCTACAGAATTGTTAACAAGTTTGTCATGTTAAATCAATTGTGACTGTCGTGAGTTTGATCTTCCCAGGGTGCTCCATACTTACAGCCTTGTGCCACATCTAAGTTACGCTTAGTTGTTAATCACCATTATATCTACACTAAGTTGGATAGAAGTTGAGTTCTCCATGCTGGTGGGTTTTGTTTTTTTATCATTTCACCCTAAAAGAAGCAGTCAGTCAGTTAAGTGCCATATGTGATATACGCTTTGGTGATCATGTCTCGAAAGAAACATGACTGACTGGGAAGAAGATTATCCTGCAGTAGGTTACCATTGCTTTCTGTGGTAGACTGGTTGCCAGCCAAGGCTATAGAATCCAATCTATCCTGTTGTTTAACCCATAACTAGAAGAAAGAGATAGATTAATACTTTTCCCAAGGGTATTTGTGCATCAGTGAATGCAGTGAATTCAAATGGAATTGGAACTCGGCTCCCTGACTTCTCATTCCAAGCTGATATCCACTGCACCTCTACACACATAAAAGCAGTAAAACCACTAAATACAAGGGGTTACTGAGTGTGAAAAAATTTTAGAGAAATGGTAAGGACCAAAAATGATAAAAGAAATGGAGACAAGAAGGAATAAGATAAAGATTGACATGGCATTTAAATTTCTGAAGGTTAAAGTTGACTCAAATTTAAGCAGCCAGGAAAGCATTTTACAATATAGAAGTGGGGTAAACGAAACTCTTAGCATAAAACTTATGGTTACATCTAACCATTCCAACCGATGAGACTTTGCTGTCAATCTAGTACTACGTTTAAAATTATTGTCACGGCGGCATCACTGAATGAACTCTTTCAACCATTACTTATTCCTCCCCTCACAAGAGGTGAGAGGAAGAGCACCCTCAGAGAGGCCTGAACTCAGCCAAGAGTCGGTCTACGAACACTGCTATCTTAACAACCGTTACGAGTCCCAGTTCTAAGACTGAGGGTTGAATCATAGTATTCCATACTAACTTGTATTATCGTTCCTACTAACCAAGTTCCAAGTATTGTATCCTTTCCGTATTTAATATATATTTGTTATTTCCTATTTGGTTGTTTTTGCATTATTCTTGCTGGACCTTTATCCGGGTCTACAGCAATTATAAAGTCTAAGTAGCATAAATGAAAGTTCATCAGAACAATTACCATGAAAGTATTTAAACAAAAGGCACAGTGAAGCTATGTCACAGCAGTGGGAAAGTGACTGAAGCAGAGATGCCAGGTCAAGACCATTAATCTATACTGAGCTTAATAAATATTAATGAAACCAGTGTTTCCCTTCAATCCACAGAATGTTTAAACAGTCAAATATAGTTGTGGTCAGTATAGTCATGAAGAGTCTTTTATATTGGAAAGAATGATAATTAATAGAAAATATGTAATGTGTTCATATTGGGAACATTTGGACATTCTTCAAAAAGACCTGAAGTATTTTTGATATGAAAACAAGATAAGGGCAAAAATGAGCATGAAGAAAGGAAATTTACTTTTAAAAAATTCTCCTAATTGTTATTGGTGATAACAAAGATATTCAAAATGGTTCCTCAAAATGATCCAGCCATCTCATTCCTCCATTGCATGCTGATTGCTATCATTGTCTGATTGCTTCATTGGCGACCATTGTCTCATTCAAAGATCAATAATCAATAGTCATCATTGGTTGAAGTCCCTCCAGAAAATATCAGAAACAAGAGAGTCAAATGAAGATGAGACTGATACAGTGTGTATTTGGCTTGCACCACTTCTTAGAACAAGCCTTAGTGTTAGCGCAATGGACAAGATTTATGTGAGGTCATCATAGGAAAAAATTAGGTGATTATTTAAGAAGTAACTGTTTATGCACCCTACAATGTCATAAGTAGGATTAATTAAATATTTCAAAACTCATTCTACACATATTTCTTTATTACTGTAAATGTTATTTTAGTTAGTATGTGTATTTGAGTAAACATCCTTATTTATTTATGATGAAATTAAAATCTACCAGCTTAAATCACAAAAAGTCTTATTAAAGAAATTGTACTCTTCAAAAATGCCTTGCCTTGCTTTAAGAATCTCCATGGCTAAAACAATATAGGCCAAGAGGTACATTTTCTTCAATAAAATATTTAGTGATCTAGGTCAGCAGATATTAATTTAACTGTTTGTAAATAAAAAGGAATATATACTCAAGCAAAAACTGATAATATCAGATGAAAAAAATCCATGAATTATTTATAATTAAATTATGTTTATCCCATAGACTCTTCTTTGGAGTGCAGGGTTACAGCCTCCCATGCTAGGTTTTACGACTATCATTTTTGTTGCAAGTAGGTTTTTATGCTGAAGAGTTGACATCCCCAAGCCCAGCTGGTTAAGAGTTGTTTTTTGCATCGTCGTTGTCTTGTGGCTTTGACCGAGATAGAACTCACTACACTCCCTCCAGTATTCCCTGTGCATTTGGAACCCTGTCGTAGTTTGCAGCCAAATTCATAATCTTGTCAAATAGCTCAATACTTGATGCTTTGCCAGGGTTACCAAGGGTGTTTTTATTGTGACACCAACACTAGATGGGTTGCCTCTAGGCCCCATCCTGCTATTTAACCCATAACTGGAGGGAAGTGATGGATTAATACCTTTCCCAAGGGTACTAGTGCTGAATGCAGGGTACTGAACTGGAATTCAAACTCAGCTCACCGATTTCTCTTTCCAAGCCAACATCCACTGCACCACAACGCACATCTGTCACTGAACGCTTACAGCACCTGGTATTCCCAAGTGGTCACCCATTTAAGTACTGAACAGGCTCAACGTTGCTTAACTTTGGTGATCGAACGAGAACTGGTGTATTCAACGTAATAGGCCGTCTTTTGCATAGATTGGCTTCCCACGCTGTTTCACCACTACAGTTTTTGTTACAAGGAAATTTTTATGTGGTAAAGTTGCTAGCTCCAAGCCCAACTATTTTAGGGTTAAGAATTTTCCTTTTCCTTGTCTGGCTGCCAAACAAAGCTAAATAATCCAGTTTACAGCTGAGGGAGAGAAGAAATGGATTCATGCCTTACCAAGTTTATTTGTACAAATGCAAACATAACGGCCTCAGATGAAAATTGAACTTCACAGGCTAATCCCACTTCTCACATCAATAACCACTAAGCTACCTGCAATTAATATATGTTCTTGAGTGGTTGATATCCCTGCATCACTCTCAATGATGGAATGGCCCGTAGCCTGAAATGGTGTGTTTTAGTAAAGAATAGTATCATTTGAGGCATAATATTTTAGTGTCATCTGAGTAATATTCAAACTTTAGTGACTATTTGTTGTGGAGCAGTTTTCGCATTGAAGGTTATAATCATGCTAATCGACTTAACATACCCAAAATGTTAGGAACTTGGTAATCTTCCACTGAAAGCTGACTCCTTAGTATTCAGCTAACTGCTGACTAATATCAACTGCCTAGTAGTTCTACTAAACTACAATAGAACTCTAAAGAACTCCTATGAACTTCACAAGAACTCCCGTTAACTTCCTGTTAACTCTTATTAATATAGGAGGGAGAGTCCATTATCTGAGGAATAGGTGTGTTTCCCTATAACATTATTGCAATCTAAACCCCTCCTCTCTGTGTTGTAAGTTCTGTCTTGTCTGTTATTGTAATTATTGTACTGTTTTGTGTCTATACGTTTCGTGCCAGATATTGTGCTGAATAATACTGTGTCGCACTTTCTCTGTGTATTGTATCTACCTCGGTGATACAGCAATATGTCATGATCTAGTATATAATGGCTGGCAGCTTGTATCAGAAAAACAAAATCTTCACCAAGTGTTTCAAGAATCAACCTTTCCAAAACAGAAACTGAGAATCAAGCTTTTCAAAACAGAAACTGAAAATCAACCTTTCCAAAAGAGAAACTGAAAATCAAGCTTTCCCAAACAGAAACTGAGAATCAACCTTTTCAAAACCGAAACTGAGAATCAACCTTTTCAAAACCGAAACTGAGAATCAACCATTTCAAAACCGAAACTGAGAATCAACCATTTCAAAACCGACACTGAGAATCAACCTTTTCAAAACTGACACTGAGAATCAACCTTTTTCAAAAACAGAAAACTGAAAATCAACCTTTTCAAAACAGAAACTGAAAATCAACCTTTTCAAAACTGACACTGAGAATCAACATTTTCAAACTGAAACTGAGAATCAACCTTTTCAAACTGACACTGAGAATCAACCTTTTCAAAACTGACACTGAGAATCAACCATTTCAAAACCGACACTGAGAATCAACCTTTTCAAAACCGACACTGAGAATCAACCATTTCAAAACCGACACTGAGAATCAACCATTTCAAACCGACACTGAGAATCAACCTTTTCAAAACTGACACTGAGAATCAACCTTTTTCAAAACCGGACACTGAGAATCAACCATTTCAAAACCGACACTGAGAATCAACCTTTTCAAACTGACACTGAGAATCAACCTTTTCAAAACCGACACTGAGAATCAACTCAAAACCGACACCGAGAATCAACCATTTCAAACTGACACTGAGAATCAACCATTTCAAAACCGACACTGAGAATCAACCATTTCAAAACCGACACTGAGAATCAACCATTTCAAAACCGACACTGAGAATCAACCTTTTCAAAACCGACACTGAGAATCAACCATTTCAAACCGACACTGAGAATCAAACCATTTCAAAACCGACACTGAGAATCAACCATTTCAAAACCGACACTCGAGAATCAACCATTTCAAAACCGACACTGAGAATCAACCTTTTCAAAACTGACACTGAGAATCAACCTTTCAAAACCGACACTGAGAATCAACTCAAAACCGACACTGAGAATCAACCTTTTCAAAACCGACACTGAGAATCAACCATTTCAAAACCGACACTGAGAATCAACCATTTCAAAACCGACACTGAGAATCAAACTTTTCAAAACTGACACTGAGAATCAACCTTTTCAAAACCGACACTGAGAATCAACCATTTCAAAACCGACACTGAGAATCAACCTTTTCAAAAACTGACACTCGAGAATCAACTCTTTCAAACCGACACTGAGAATCAACCTTTTCAAACCGACACTGAGAATCAACCATTTCAAAACCGACACTGAGAATCAACCATTTCAAAACCGACACTGAGAATCAACCATTTCAAAACCGACACTGAGAATCAACCATTTCAAAACCGACACTGAGAATCAACCTTTCAAAAACCGACACTGAGAACCGTTCATTTCAAACCGACACTGGAGAACCATTTCAAAAACCGGACACTGAGAATCAACCATTTCAAAACCGACACTGAGAATCAACCATTTCAAAACCGACACTGAGAATCAACCTTTTCAAAACTGACACTGAGAATCAACCTTTTTCAAAACCGACACTGAGAATCAACCTTTTCAAACCGACACTGAGAATCAACCTTTTCAAAAACCGACACTGAGAATCAACCATTTCAAAACCGACACTGAGAATCAATCATTTCAAAACCGACACTGAGAATCAACCTTTTCAAAACTGACACCGAGAATCAACTCTTTCAAACCGACACTGAGAATCAACCATTTCAAACCGACACTGAGAATCAACTTTTCAAACTGACACTCCAGAATCAACCTTTCAAAAACCGACACTGAGAATCAACCTTTTCAAAACCGACACTGAGAATCAACCATTTCAAAACCGACACTGAGAATCAACCAGCTTCAAAACCGACACTGAGAATCAACCTTTTCAAAACTGACACCGAGAATCAACCTTTTCAAAACCGACACTGAGAATCAACCATTTCAAAACTGACACTGAGAATCAACCATTTCAAAACCGACACTGAGAATCAACCTTTTCAAAACTGACACTGAGAATCAACCTTTTCAAAACCGACACTGAGAATCAACCATTTCAAAACCGACACTGAGAATCAACTCAAAACTGACACTGAGAATCAACCTTTTCAAACCGACACTGAGAATCAACCTTTTCAAAACCGACACTGAGAATCAACCATTTCAAAACCGACACTGAGAATCAACCATTTCAAAACCGACACTGAGAATCAACCTTTTTCAAAACTGACACTGAGAATCAACCTTTTCAAAACCGACACTGAGAATCAACCTTTTCAAAACCGACACTGAGAATCAACCATTTCAAACCGACACTGAGAATCAACCATTTCCAAACCGACACTGAGAATCAACCTTTTCAAAACTGACACTGAGAATCAACCTTTTCAAACCGACACCGAGAATCAACCTTTTCAAAACCGACACTGAGAATCAACCTTTTCAAAACCGACACTGAGAATCAACCTTTTCAAAACCGACACTGAGAATCAACCTTTTCAAAACCGACACTGAGAATCAACCTTTTCAAAACCGACACTGAGAATCAACCTTTCAAAACCGACACTGAGAATCAACCATTTCAAAACCGACACTGAGAATCAACCATTTCAAAACCGACACTGAGAATCAACCTTTTCAAAACTGACACCGAGAATCAACCTTTTCAAAACTGACACTGAGAATCAATCATTTCAAAAACCGACACTGAGAATCAACCTTTTTCAAACCGACACTGGAGAATCAACCATTTCAAAACCGACACTGAGAATCAACCATTTCAAAACTGACACTGAGAATCAACCTTTTCAAAAACTGACACTGAGAATCAACTCAAAACCGACACTGAGAATCAACCTTTCAAAACCGACACTGAGAATCATCTTTTCAAAACCGACACTGAGAATCATCTTTTCAAAACTGACACTGAGAATCAACCTTTTCAAAACTGACACTGAGAATCAACCATTTCAAAACCGACACTGAGTAGAATCAACCATTTCAAAACTGACACTGAGAATCAACCATTTCAAAACCGACACTGAGAATCAACCATTTCAAAACCGACACTGAGAATCAACCTTTTCAAAACTGACACTGAGAATCAACCTTTTCAAAACCGACACTGAGAATCAACCTTTTCAAAACTGACACTGAGAATCAACCATTTCAAAACTGACACTGAGAATCAACCATTTCAAAACCGACACTGAGAATCAACCTTTTCAAAACCGACACTGAGAAACAACATTTTCAAAACTGAAACTGAGAATCAACCATTTCAAAACCGACACTGAGAATCAACCATTTCAAAACCGACACTGAGAATCAACCTTTTCAAAACCGACACTGAGAATCAACCTTTTCAAAACAGAAACTGAAAATCAACATTTCCAAAACAGAAACTGAAAATCAACATTTCCAAAACAGAAACTGAAAATCAACCTTTCCAAAACAGAAACTGAAAATCAACCTTTCCAAAACAGAAACTGAAAATCAACCCTTCCCAAACAGAAACTGAAAATCAACCTTTCCAAAAAAAAAAAAAAAAAACACAAATTGAAATGTAAGCAGTTGTAGCATTTACCCTGAATCCATAACAAAAATTCAGGATGTTTATTTAATGAATACCAAACAATTCAGTTGTTTCATTGTATGGATCAGTTGTAACAAATATAGCGTAGGTGATAAGGAAATTGAGCATAAAATAGACTACAAATTGCTACAAAACGAAAACATTATCCTAAAAATTTGAATCATGTTCTTAAATAAGCCTCATCAGGTTGAGACTTTCATATGGATGACATGCATGGTGACAAACCAATTCTGAAATTCTGCTCCAATGAACTTAGCTCACTGGTTCCCTCTATGTATGAATTTACTTGAGTTACTGGACTAGTAACTAGGTCCCACCTTTTTACAGTGAAACTGATAAAATGTAATTGCAATTTCTACACTAGTAGCTTCTTTTCTCACACTTCCTGCCTGTGGAATTCCCTTCCGTTTACTTTGCTTCCCCGACAACTACAATCTCCAAGAATTTAAACATAAGGTCAATTGTCATCTCCTATCTCACTGACTTGCATCCTTTCTCTCAAGCTCATTTCTCCATCCACTCCACCCTCATCACACCAATATTCTCATCCTTCTATTACCCTCTTCCTGACACCCCCTAGAACTCTGTGTGTGTGTGTGTGTGTGTGTGTGTGTGTGTGTGTGTGTGTGTGTGTCCGTTACCCATAGACCCTGAAATGGCTGAACCAATTTTCTTGAAAATTTACACAGTTGTACTATAAGCGTCTGCGAGTGTTCTTAGCTGGGTTTTGTGTTGAGGTACCCTCGATGCATATTGAAAATCGATAATCGAATAAATTGGGTTATAGAAGGAGTGGTCTGATTTTAATCAAATTTCATACACTGATAGACAAAGACATAAGAAACAATATTCAGAAGTTTCAAGGTTGCAGTTCTTACAATAGTGCAGAAAATTGATAATATATATATATATATAAAAGGCAAGATGTTTGTGTGTGTGTGTGTGTGTGTGTGTGTTTATCTGCCTGTATGTCTGTATTTTTTTCAGCCCTTTTATTTTAGTTTTTGCTTTGGGTTTGGCTCTAAGTAGGTATAATTGTAGTTCTTAGTCTCAGACATGATACCATTTACTCAGAGGACTTATTTAGACTTCAAAATTCAGTTTACGACAAAAAAAATTTATTGATACTAGGAAATCAAAATTGGAGTCATTCATGCCAATGTCCAGAGTCTGAGCTCCAGGACCATGGATTAGTTTTAAAGCTTTCATTACACCCAAGCAATGTCAGGCTATACTGCTAGTCATTCATAAACTTAAACAGCAGTAGCAACTAAAATGGATATTACATGTAACTTGAATAGAAAATGTTGACATTTCACACTACTTCATATAAAATTTAGGCAGGAAACCCCCATCTATACAGGGAAAGAACAATAACAGCTACTTGACTTCAGAAACCTATTTTCATGAAAAATATTGTTTTAAGAGACAGGTTAAAATTTTTAACCTCACTGATTACTGCTTGGTCAATGAATGTTGAATATTTCCTTGTATGAAAATGGGTAATATTGCCATCATGAGTCTGCATCTTGATGCAAATATCAGGTGAAATGGTAATCTCCTTGATACATGCCAGCCTCTTCAGTCCCTATAACCCATAGGAATAACAGGTGCACTAGCATGATAATTCTGATCACAACAGATACTTATTTTTCACTGCACAAAATAATTGTTAACATGTTTTCATAGGCTAAGTCTGATGGAATGAAGCACCATATAGCCTTTAACAAATTTAGTTCATGTAACTTCTGGTGAGTGATAGTGTTTTAAATCAGAGCAACTGAAGTTCCTGGGACATGCAATGAGGAAGGAGAGCCTGGAGAACCTGATACTGACTGGACAGATAGAAGGAAGGAGAGACAGAGGAAGGCAGCGGATAACATATTTGCAGGGTCTGATCAGGTGGATGACGGAACGGGAGTTGCCAGGAGCAACAGGAGCAAACATACTAAGAGCCACAAGGGATAGGGAGACGTGGAGATCCATGATCGCCTACGTCCTGAAGGGACAGGGCACATAGAAGAAGAAGAAGAAGAAGAAGAAGTCTTCTTTTTCTCCACTTGATTTGAGGTGTTAACATCTGCCAATAAAGCAGAATGCTTTGCTTGTAAATTCTCTCTAAATTCTACTCTTGACTCATCTAGAGTACCTTTTCCAGACTTTCCACTTAAAATTGTGTCTCTACTGTGTGATATGCATATACCTTTATCCATGCTTTCTGCTATCATTTCTAAGCTGAATCCTCACAAAACGTGGACTTGATGGTGTCTCTACAATGGTCCTTAAAAAATATGCTACTGAACTGTCTCCTGTTTTCTCTAAACTCTACAATAAATGCCTGGTTGCTTCTGCTTTCCTGCTTGTGGGAAATTATCTTCTGTAGTTCCAGTCTTTAAAAACTCAGATAAACCTTTCTCACTAACCTGCATCCTCTCTCTCATGCTCCTTTCTCCATCTACTCCACTCTCATCAGTATTCTCATCTTTCTCTTACCCACTTTCTGACACTCCCTATAACCTGTCACTCTTTCTCATAACTTTCCTCCTATGTAACCCTCTGCAAAACAGTGGCAGTAAAATGCCCTGCTTGGAGTGATATGATTATAAAAAAAATTCTATACTATTATAATGTGAATATAAAGTGGGGGATCAATTTTACATTACAATCGATATGCAAATTGATCCCCCACTTTATGGCCACAGTAATCTTTCTCTTACCCACTTCCTGACACCTCTTATAACTTGTCACTCTTTCTCATAACTTTCCTCCTATGTAACCCCCTGCAAAACAGTGGCAGTAAAATGTCTTGCTTGGGCGATATGATTATTAAAAAAAAAAAAACATCTGATCTTTCTGTTAGTTCATCAGCCTTCTACATTTTTTGGCAAAGTACTGGAGGTTCGTGGTCCAGTGGATATCGGCTTGGAACGAGAAGCCGGGGAGCCGAGTTCAAATTCCAGTTGAATCCATTGTATTCACTTACGCGCAAATACCCTTGGGAAAGGTATTAATCCATCTCTTCCTTCCAGTTATGGGTTAAATAGCAGGACAGATTGGGTTCTATAGCCTTGGTTGGCAACCAGTCTACCGCAGAAAGCAATGGCAACCTACTGCGGGATAATCTTCTGCCCAGTCAGTCATGTCTCTTTCGAGACATGATCACCCAAGCATGTATCACGTCTGGCACTTAACTGACTGACTGGAGGCTTTAATTAACTCTGAACTGGTTAAACATCTCACATCACATGGTCTTCTTTCAAATAAACAATGTGGCTTTCATTCCTCTAGATCAACAGTGGATCATTAAAAGAGTTTATCAAGCTTTAAATAAGAATAGTAAAGCTTGGGCTGTTGCTTTGGATATCTAAAAGAGTTTGGCATACTGGTCGTCTTCACAAGTTGAAAGGTTATGGCATTTCTGGAAAAGTTGAAAAGTTATGGCATTTCTGGAAAAATTCTGGAAAATGATTCAGTTTTTTTTTTGTTTAAATTGCAAAATGAAATTTGTCCTGAGTGGCCACTCTTCTAGATATTCTTGCATAAATGCAGGTGCTTCCCAGGGCTCTATCTTTGAACCAACATTGTTTCTAATTTCTATAAATGACCTTCCTGACGTCATCAGTTCTCAACTCACTATGTTGAAGATACAACTATTTCCTCCTGTCTCGATAATAAGCCTGATTGATTTGATAAGACAAAACTGGCAGCTGATATTAAAAGTTACCTACAGTCTGTTGGGCAAGAAAAAGTTACCTATAATCCACTGGGCAAGAAGTGACTTGTTAATTTGAATGCCTCAAAAATGAAACCTCTCTTTTCATTATTTAAGAATCCCTTTTATCATCCATCAGCAAGGCTGATTCTAACCTCCAGGAGAGTGATTCCTTGTACCTTCTCAGACTCACATTTTCAGCTGACATGAAGTGGAAAGTTTATATTTAATCAATTTCTAAGTCTGCAGCTGAGAAAGTGGATTTACTATGTCGTGCTAGACAATATCCCTTGCCAGAATCTGTCATATATATTTAGAAGTCTACCATGCATCCTTGCTTCAAATATTGTTGCCATATCTGATGTGGGGCTCCTCCTATATTTTTAGAAATTCTTGATAAAATCCAAAGAAAAATCTGCAATGTTATTTCAGTTTCAATCTCTTTTCCTACACGGCAACGTACCTCTCCTGTGTTTTTTCTATAAATACATTCATGTTATTTGCTCTGATGAACTTTCCATTATGGTACCTAGATTTTATGAATTTAAGCACAGTACTATGTGCATTGTGGTGCAGTGGATATCGGCTCGGAACGAGAAATCGGGGAGCCGAGTTCGAATTCCAGCTGAATTCATTGCATTTGCTTACGCACAAATACTCTTGGGAAAGGTATTAATCCATCTCTTCCTTCCAGTTATGGGTTAAATAACAGGACAGATTGGGTTCTATAGCCTTGGTCGGCAACCAGTCTACTGCAGAAAGCAATGGCAACCTACTGCGGGATAATCTTCTGCCCAGTCAGTCATGTCTCTTTCAAGACATGATCGCCCAAGTGTGTATCACATATGGCACTTAACTGACTGACTGACTAGATTGAAGAATGTGCGATATCGACTCGGAATGAAAATCTGTGTGCCGGGTTCAAATTCCAGTTGAATTCATTGCATTCACTTATGCACAAATACCTTTGGGAGTTATGGGTTAAATAATAGGACAGAAAGCGTGTATCATGTACGGCACTTAACTGACTGACTAGATTGTTCTTATCATTTTACATTTGAAATGGCTAGATGTCATTGTGAATTCTATAGTAACAGTTTCTTCTCTCCCACATCTCTCTTTTCTGACTTCCTGCTTCTCAGTCAACTTCAATCTTCAAAAATTCAAATTTCAATTGTTACCTTTTGTCTTCTTAATTCTCGTTCTTTTATTCTCCTCTTCTTAGTAGTTTTTCTCATACTCTTTAACACTCAGTAACCTCTTGCATCCTGGTGGCTTTTTTGCCTTGTTTGGGGTGAAATGTTTAAAAAACAAAAAAACAGTATCATCTGTATATTCTGTTTTATCAAGACTATGTTCATAATGTCAGTTCTTCAATAAAGCAGTGAATTGCTGGACAATGTCATCGAAAATGAGGACAAAACTGGAAGCAGCGGAAATGTGATTCTACAGAAGGATGCTGCAGATATCGTGGACTGAGCATGCAAGCAACGATGAGGTGTTGGAAGAATGGTAACAAAAAGGAAATTAATACTGAGCATCAGGAAGAGACAACTGAAGTTCCTGGGACTCGCAATGAGGAAGGAGAGCCTGGAGAACCTGATACTGACTGGCCAAATAGAAGGAAAGAGAGACAGAGGAAGGCAGCGAATAACATATTTGCAGGGCCTGATCAGGTGGATGACAGAACAGGTGTTGCCAGGAGTAACAGGAGCAAACATACTAAGAGCCACAAGGGATAAGGAGACGTGGAGAACCATGATCACCTACGTCCTGAAGAAACAAGGCACACAGAAGAAGAAGAAGATGTTCATAAAACTTTCCAGGTATGTCTTCTTATTATTTTAGGATCATTATTTTTTTATAATCATATCACCAAAAGCAAGGCATTATACTGCCACTGTTGTGCAGGAGGTTACATAGGTAGAAAGTTATGAGAAGGAGTGACAGAATAAAGGGGGTGTCAGGAAGCGGGTAGGAGAGGAATGAGAATACTGCAAAAATGCAATGAGAGCATTAAAGTGAGGATGAAAGTTAGTGAGATAGGAGATGGCTATTGACTTTACATTAAAATTCTTGGAGATTGTAGCTATTGGGGAAGCAGGTAAATGGAAGGGAATTCCACAGGCTGGAAGTGCGGGAAAAGAAGCTGCTGGAGTAGAATTTGCATTTACATCTTATTGGTTTCACAGTAAAAGGGTGGGACCTAGTTGCTAATCTTGTGGCTCGAATAAATTCGTGTATAGAGGGTACCATTGAGCTAAGTTCATCAGAGCAGAAGCAAACTGAATATTTCTGATGATAATGGAAAAGTTTGATGATTCAATATTCAGTCAGTTAAGTGCCATATGTGATAAACGCTTGGGTGATCATGCCTCAAAAGAGACATGACTGACTGGGCAGAAGATTATCCCGCAGTAGGTTACCATTGCTTTCTGCGGTAGACTGGTTGCCGACCAAGGCTATAGAACCCAATCTGTCCTGCTATTTAACCCATAACTGGAAGGAAGAGACGGATTAATACCTTTCCCAAGGGTATTTGCGCGTAACTGAATACAATGGATTCAGCTGGAATTCGAACTCGGCTCCCCTGTTTTCCGTTCCGATCCGATATCCACTGTACCACAACACATATAAATTCTTTAGCTATAATTTGATTAACCAAATTTGGAACTTCCCTTGAAAATGAAGAAGCAAAGGATTGTCAATTGTCAGACATTAATACATGCATTACCAATACAATAGTGTTATTATATGTATCATGCTAATACATTCCTAATGATTTACTACTGAAAATACAGCATATTATGATAGAAATGAATTGTTCATGATTTTATTATAGAATTGATATTATATAGAAATTAGGAAGACATTACTAATAATTTTAGTACAGACAGTATTGCAAATAATAATGTTACAGAATAGTATTGTACATGATTTTACTTTAGAAAGACAATGAAACTTGAAAAAAATGAATTGTCAATGATCAGGAATTAATGTAAGTGTTACTGACAGAATAGAGCTATTATATGTATAATTTTAAATAATTTCTTTACAATTTATAACTTAATTAATTTTAAGGTATTTTTTTAGTAAATTTTTGATTTGTACCCTGAAAGCCTTTACCCCTTCAAATCTATCCAAAACATCCTTATTTCTGTGCAAATGTAAATGCTGAACTCAAATCAATAATTGTTTATTGACAAAACCTACCTTTTTTCAAGTTAACGAACAGAAAAATATTGATCTTCTTGTTGCTGTTTATCTCACCCCATAACCACGCTTCAAAAATGTTATTCACTGCAGAATGACTTCACGTGTAGTTTGCCCATATTTCGGCCTTATTACTTACTTTTTGCAATTACTACTCGGAAATTGAGTTCCAAAACCAAACAAATCATGGAGTAATTGGTCAAAGGGAGTAAATAGGCCGAAATAAGTATCCTATGCCTCAAGTCATTCAGTGGTGGATCAAATATGAGAACAGTGGTAAGGGGTGAGATACAGTCCGATTTAATTCTGGTCAATAATATGAAAAAAGGTAGGTTTCTTCAATAAACAATTATCGATTTGAGTTCAGCGTATACATTTGCACGGAATTAAGGATGTTTTGGAAAGATTTGACAAGGTAAAGGCCTTCGAGGAACAAATAAAAAATTTACCATTTTTTCTTACTTTTAAAAATTTGCTGCCATAGTAATTGTGAGTTTACTCATTGTCCCAGTGTGTACTTAGATTCAGTGGAAAATGGGGAGAGCAGTAACTGAACAGTACTCAAATAAGAACTAGATGAGTTATCCCTAGACATGAGTTGTGAAAGAAGAGCAGTCTACCCTTGTAAATTAAATAAAAGGTTTATTTCAAAATTTGTTGTAGCTTATCCAGATTGGCATTCACCTGATAAAGACTGGAGGAGAGGGTGGCACAATGTCCAAAACATTGTAATAACAACAATAAAGATGACAATATTCTGCATGCAAATAATTTCAAAATTTCTTTTAGTATCATTTTATGGAGAGATTCCTCTCCGCCAACCAAAGTAAATTCTTCATTTTATTGATTTCTTTTAATTTCTTTAAATATTGATTGGATAAAATTTTGAGTTTCTTATCTTAACTAGAATAATAATATATCTGATGATAATATTATTAATAATAATATCTTATTTTTTATTCTTTTATAATCATATGACCCCAAGCAAGGCATTTTACTGCCACTGTTGTGCAGAGGGTTACATAGGAGGAATGTTATGAGAAAGAGTGACAGGTTACAAGGGGGTGTCAGGAAGAGGGTATGAGAAGGAAGAGAAAACTGATGAGTGGGGTGGACAGAGAAAAAAGCATGAAAGAGAGGATGTAAGTTAATGAGACAGGAGGTGACTATTGACTTGACATTTGAATTCTTGAAGATTGTAGCTGTCGGGAAAGCAAGTACGCGGAAGGGAATTCCACAGGTGGGGAGTGCGAAAAGGGTTACATAGGAGGAATGTTATGAGAAAGAGTGACAGGTTACAAGGGGGTGTCAGGAAGAGGGTATGAGAAGGAAGAGAAAACTGATGAGAGTTGGGTGGACAAAGAAAAAAGCATGAGAGAGAGGATGTAAGTTAGTGAGACAGGAGGTGACTATTGACTTGACATTTGAATTCTTGAAGATTGTAGCTGTTGGGAAAGCAAGTACACGGAAGGGAATTCCACAGGTGGGAAGTGCGAAAAAAGAAACTAGTAGAGTAGAATTTGCATTTCCAATTTATCGGTTTCACAGTAAAAGGGTGGCACCTAGTTGCTAATCTTGTGGCTCCAGGAAAGTCATAGGGGGTACCAGTGAGATAAACTCATTGGAGCAGAAGCCATGAAAGTATTTGTCCAGAGAACAATGAAAATGTTCTATCATACCATTAATTTCAGGATGATAAGTGGCTGTACGAATTTGTGTTGTACCAATTGGTTGGTTAAGGAACCGAAAAGTGTGGATTAAAATTGTGTTCCTCTTTTTATAATGATGGTAGTTGGAATGTCAAATCTGCTGACTCAACCAGTTATAAAACCTGAACATCTGATTTCACACTGATATTAATAAGGAGGATTGTTTCAGGATAGTGAGTGAATCTATCAATGCAAGTGAGGGGACGGTAATATTTATGACAAGGAGGAAATGGTTGGGTAATGTCAATATAAACATATTCAAATTGAGTATCACGACTGAGGAAAAATGTAGGAGCTGATTTACTTTGGCTTTTTAACATGGTGCACAATAATGTGTCTAGACCCTCATTTCCATGTTATTCGATTTCCCCTTGATTGCTTTGATTAAAGGTTTATAGTCTGTGAGCACATGAAAAGGCCGAACTCCCAAGAATTCTTAGAATCATCAGATGGCACAGTGCACTGCCATTAGCTCTCA
This sequence comes from Ascarosepion bandense, assembly GCA_037127315.1. NCBI lineage: Eukaryota > Metazoa > Mollusca > Cephalopoda > Sepiida > Sepiidae > Ascarosepion > Ascarosepion bandense. The sequence goes on from JBBBDQ010001125.1 coordinate 2,290,141, forward strand.
TCTGAAAGTGCTGTATTGTGTAGCGGTTTCTGATAACTTCTTTGAGAAGACATGGTTAACCATCTGTCTGATTTACATTGTTGTTAAACTTCTCCAATGCCAAAACTCAAGGCGTCTGTTGCCAAGGATAACCCTGCTTGATAATTAGAAAAAGTCAGATTACTAACTTTTCCTTTGCCAAATTAAATGCTGACAGCTCTTCTTCAGAAAGATTTATATCACATTTCTTTTTCTTTTGTTCTTGAAGAGCATTATCAATGGCGAAACTATTTTTGCCAAGTTGAGAATGAATTTCCAATTAAAATTCACCATGCCAACAAATTGGCATAGATTTTTGTTATAGTGGAACATCCTGCCATGCCCGAAAATAGAATGCTCTACTTTATAAAAGACGGTAACGAACGGTACGAAGGGAGAAAAATGTCTTAGGCGAAGGCATTCACTATTTGTTAGTCGATTCCACTCTAACCCGTGGCTTGCCTGTATGTGCATTATTGTTAATTGAACCTTAGTACAATAAATCTGCATTTCTTATTCCTAGTGTGGAGTTCCATTCTTCAACTGATCTTTTTATACTGTATTCCTTTTCAGGATATATCAATTTTTTAAAGTTTTATGAACCAGGAAACAGCGGATAGCTTCAATTCTTTCAGATAATGATTTGATGCCATTTTTAGATCTTATGACCTAAAAGTCAACTTCACACAATTCATATTCACATTTAATTGGATTCACTACAGCACCATATTTTTGAATCTTTCCAAAACCTCTTGTAAATTTTGTTTATGTTCTTCTGCGGAAGAGCTAGCAATAAGCACATCCTCGATGAAGAAGAAAACTTAATCTAGTCCTTGAAGAGTTTGGTTCATAAATCATTGAAAAGATCAGGCTGAATTCTGCAGTCCAAATAGTAAATTTGTAAAGCCCAAATGGTGTTGTAATGACTGCCATCTTTATGTCAGAGTCCTCTATGGGTATAGGATGCTAGGCTCGGGTGAGATCAATTTTTGAAAATATTTCAGTTCCATGTAGTTGGTTAGTAAGATCTTGAATGTTAACAATTGAGTACCTATCAGGAAGAGTAATCATCTAATTCAGTTGGTGATTACCACAAACTGAATTAGGTGATTACCTTGTGATTACCACAAGGTGAGGATGACTTCTGTTTTGGTACCATCTGTAGAGGTGAAGACCACTTGCTTTTTGAAGGGTAAATTACAATGAGGTTTGCTCAGTGCTAAAATTCCTGTTTGGCAATCTTGAGTTTATCAGGGGTAAGTCAATGAGGTTGTGGAAAGACAGATGAACCAGTTGTATCAATGCAGTGTGTAATGTCATGTTTTCTCAAAGGGTTGTTGAATTTTGGTTCGGTAATATCTATTATAGGGTATATGCACCAACAACACAAAGTACAGAAGAAATTAAAAAAGAAACTGAACATAAACTTCAAGAAAACTGAATGCATGGTCATCAGTAAAAAGATGATCTCGAAATTCCAACTACAGGTTTGGGATATTGAAATCAAACAGGTGCAGATATTTAAATACCTGGGAAGTGTCTGACAGAGGGTGGAAAGCGTGACATTGAGATCCGAAGATGCATTGGCATGGCCAAGGATGCATTTCAAAAGCTAAGCAGAGTATTTTGAAACAGAAAGATTTCGTTGAAAACAAAAGGAGTACTGGATTGTTATATGATATCTGTCCTTCCATATGGCAGAAAATGCTGGATGATCTCCTTAAAGATGAAGGAGAGACTAAAAGCAACAGGAATGTGTTTCCACAGAAGGATGATGAGGATACCATGGACTGAGTATGTGAACGATAACAAGGTTTTGGAGAAGATGCAAACAAAAAGAAACCTTATAGTTAGCATCAGGAAGAGACAGCTGAGGTTTCTGAGTTGCATAATGAGGAAGAAGGGTTTGAAGAATCTCACAGGACAAATAGAGGGAAAGGGAGGGGAAATTGGCACAAGACATATTTGATGGGCTTGATTAAATTGATAGCTGAACAGGATTTGGGAGAGATAGCAAGAAGAAAAATATTAAGAGCGACAATGAACAGGGGCAAGTGGAAGTCGATGATTGCTTATGTCCTGGAGGGGGACACGAAAGAAGAAGAAGAATGTCTTGATAATTGGACAATATTTCTGAAAATTCTGAATTTTGTTCTGCTGATGCAACTTTGCGATTAAGAAGTGTTGCATACTTTAGTCAGCCAACATATTTGGTGTCAGTCATTGTGTCAATCACCTGTTGTTTTTTATTATCGATTGACAGACCATAATGGTGTCAAAAGTCTGCACCAAAAATTGGTGTTATGATGTCAGTCATGATGAAAGTCCATTAGAAATTGTGTCATAGCAGCAAATTAAATATCATGCATTTGTGTCCACAATTCATTGTGCATTTTGTACTCCTTTCACTGAATCTCAGGTGGTCGTAACCGATGTCGCTCCTTTCTTTTTATATATGCTCCTGTATTGTTGTATGCTTTTTGACAAAGTGCAATGCTGGTGTCTTTGCAATTGTTGAATTTTTTTAATCAAATTATCTTTTTGTCTTTTCGACAATTTATCTTTCTCCTGTATTTGGATAATGTCATCACTCGGTGTCTGTGCACTTGCAAGTAGGTTGTCTTGTGTCATGTTTTGCATTAATTTATCAGTCATATATTGCACAGTTTATTCATGGGTAATTCATAAATCCAATTTTGGTGCTTAAAGGAGTTCTTTAGTGATGTCCTGCCCTCACTGCCGATTTCGGGTTTTTAAACATCATATTGGCTCCGGCAGTAACCCCAACTTTCGGTTCAGAAGTACCAAGTCGGCTCATTTCGTTTTTTGCTACTCGTCTGGATTTAATTTATTTTTTTTCTTTTTGGCAGAATTCATACTTTTTATTGTTAACTCTGACCAATGGGAAGAGTTCATTTTCCCACCCTCTCCTAAATCCGAGTTGTACCTATTTTTTGGATCTTAAATCACGTCTACTCTATCTGTTAATACTAATTATATTTTCTGACCTTTATTTATTAATATAGCTTTCAAACAAAAGATTTTATGAATTTAAGCACAGTACTATGTGCATTGTGGTGCAGTGGATATCGGCTTGGAACGAGAAATCGGGGAGCCGAGTTCGAATTCCAGCTGAATTCATTGCATTTGCTTACGCACAAATACTCTTACAGAAAGCTTCGACAGGCAGACCGACTCGAGGAGAAGAGAGTAATTAGTAGCTCCCTTGACCGAAAGTCAAGTGGCTTACTACGCTCACCTCCCCTACCTCTTTCCTTCTTTCCTGCCTCAAAACTACTTACTGACCTAAGGAGCGTACACATCAAAGACATTCCTTACTCATAGCGCTCCCCACATTCTTAAACATTAATTCTCTTTCAGCATTTTATTGCCTTGAATATTTTAACCTCTGTTGGACCTATATTTCAAGTATTACTTCAATTATAAAAACATTAATTGATATGTGTATATATAAAATGTTATCTTTCAACTCAATTTGCTTTTCTTGATTTATAATCATTTTATGACTTATAGTGGGCTATCTACAACAAGGCCAAATTCCGTTAACCTGCAACAGTATACAACTACCCTTCACTAGAACGGACTCCTACTACTAACAGAAAAGAATAAATAAGCAACCCCACGATATCTTCTTTCACATTCCCCACTCATTGTTTTTTACTGCCTCACTTGCTTTCAGTCAGTCCTGTGTGTCTATTTCTCCAGATCTTTATTCTTTATTTTACGTTTTATCTGTTATGGTTTATAAAATGGCGAGTGTTCTAAAAATAGAAAAAGATAGACACACTGACGCCAAGAATTCAAAATTGGGTGGCAAAATAAGGAACTGTTTCTTTTGGTAGGAGTAGGAGTAAGAAGTAGAAGTTAAGGACAGTAGTTTTGTGTATGATATTTGAAAAAGGAAAGATGCTAGTCAGTTGACCACTAGAGTCCCAGAAGGGATAGGCTCGTTGACCACTAGTCAATTGACCACTAGAGCCCAGAAGGGATAGGCTCGTTTTCATCCCACTGTGAAGAGAATTTAGCTAGTTTGCTCCTGTATCCACACAAAATTTAAAGGTTGTAACTTGATGTAAAAACCTAAAGTTTTATACCAAAAATAAACATCATCAATTCAAGTTTGTGTTATCTTCTAATTATACCAAAACAAAGCAACACAACATATCTATCTCTTTTTGATTCTAAGTATAAGTGTCCTTTTTTCTTCCATTTTCCTTAAAACTTTCTCATTACTCATATGGTCAGTCCATGAGATTCTCAGCCTTCTTCTTAAGAACCACATCTCTGATGCTTGTCTCTTTCAGATTCGAAATATAAGTTTAGTTTTTTATTCCCATTTTCCATGAAACTACTTCATTGTTTACATGTTTCATTCATGGTATTCTTGTCTTTTCCTGTTCAACCACAATTCTATTGCCTCAAATGAACTTTTTCTCTGTGAGAAAATTCCCCTACATTAATTTTGGTGTTTTCAATTAATAATGAAAATGACAGCAAAATTCTTCACCCTCCCAAATTTATCGACAAAATACAGTGATGCTGGGATTTCTTTCTGCACAGATGATTACAGTGAGAGAAACGAGCTAGGCGTCGGCGTCAAAGAAAAGATAAAAGATAGATGAGATTCAAGGAGATAGATGGCAATTGACATTACATTTAAACTTTTGGAAATTGTAGCTATGACAGAAGCAAGTAGATGGAAAGAAGTTCCACAGACAGGGAGTGCAAGAAAAGAAACTGTTAATGTAGAAGAAGCAGTTACATTCAACTATTTCAATGGTAAAAAAGCAGGATATAGATACCAATCTAGTCAGTCAGTCAGTTGAATTCCATAAATGATATACGCTTGGGTGATCATGATTCAAAAGAGACATGACTGACTGGGCAGAAGATTGCCATTACTTTCTGCATTAGGCTGGTTTCCAACCAAGGCTATAAAAAGCAATCTGTGCTGCTATTTAGCCCATAACTTGAGGAAAGAGACAGATTAATTGGATTTGTTTCATTCACGTACATGAATGCAACAAATTCAACTGAAATTTGAACTCGATTTTTCAATTCCTTGTTTTGAACTGATAACCACTGTACCACAACAGGCCAGCCTGAAAAAGAGTCTACTAGAATTAATAAGAGTCAAACTCTATTAATATACGCATGATTCATAAGCGTCCTACTCCATGGCTCCACTTCTCTGGGCCATGAATATAAAGTAGTCTGTGTAAATTTTCTTAATTCTTTACTTTTTTTGCTGCTTTTTATATAGTCTTCAACATTTCTTGAATATCCAGGCCATCATATTTCTAATTTTATCCTTTTTTGTGTGGTTGCTACTCCACAATGTATATTGTCATGTACACTTTTTATTACCAATTTTCTTTGTGTTGCTTGGGGAACTATCAGATCCCCATTACAAACCACACCATGTTCTATTGTTAATTTCTGTCTTATTTCTTTGTAGGGTCTTTCCTCCCTAGAACAATTTCTCCATGAGTTTTTTCTTGTTCTCAGTAATATCCTACTTAGTACTGATCATGTCTAGTTTTTGTGGCCATTCTATCTAAAGACAAAACATCAGTCTCTACCCAATGTAAGAATGCATCCTCAAATTCTTCTGTTTTATCTTTTGTCTCCTTGTAAAATCGCAATCTTGATAGAGCGTCTACGTGTGGAACTGAATTTCCTTTGACATATTCTATATCAAACTCAAATGCCATTAATCTTATTGCCCATCTTAGTATCCTCAATGTTGTGACTTTAGGTAATTCTTTCCTTGGGTTAAAAATAAACTCTAAAGGTCTATGATCCCTTCTTAATAGAAATTTTTCCCAATTAAAAATTGTTGGGCTCTAGTAGTTGTCCACGTGATAGCTAATGCTTCTTTCTCTATATTTGAATAATTAAATTCAGTGTTCATTAGTCTTCTCGGTAAATACATTATCGAATGGTTTTTCTTGTGATAATATTCCCGATATTGAATGTCTGCTTGCATCTGTGGTTAATGTCACGTCCTTTTTTGGATCAAACATTTTGTGGTTTCTTTGCCATAATTATTTTTAATCTGTCAAAAGCTTTTGTTGTTTCTCGGACCAAATGAATTCAACATTCTTTTTTCTTAAATTTACAAACGATTCAGTCAAGTAAATATTGCCTGGAAAAATTTCTTCTATGTGCCCTGTCCCTTCAGGACGTAGGCGATCATGGCTTTCCACGTTTCCCTATCCCTGGTGGTTCTGAGCACGCTTTCTCCTGTTACATCATGTAAGCCTCGCTCCATCACCCACCTGATTAGGTCCTTCAAATATGTTATCCGGTGCTTTCCCCTGTCTCTTTTTTCCTCTATCTGGCCTGTTAGTATCAGATTCTCCAAGCCCTCCTTCCTCATTGCATGTCCCAGGAACTTCAGCTGTCTCTTCCTGATGCTCAGTATTAATTTCCTTTTTGTTTCCATCATTTCCAAGACCTCATCATTGCTCACATGTCAATCCATGATATTCGCAACATTTCAGTTGCTTCAAGTTTTTCCTTCATCTTTGATGATATTTCCAGCATTCACTGCCATATTGAAGGAGGAACCACACGTAGCAAAAAAGACTCCAGTTCTTTCTTATTTGTAGGTGTAGCTTCTTATAGTATTTTATTTTTATCAAGGCGTGGTCTGGTGATATACCTGTTGTAGTATGTGTGGTAGTATGTGTCCTTCCCACTCTATACTTCCGGTTGCGGACTGGCCGTTATCTTCAGTTCCGGTTTGTAAACATAAGGGAATAAACGCATGCGACTTCACTCTATCTTATCGTATTCAATCATATACAGATCCCTTAAATCAATAACACAACAATAATTTCTTTTGAAAATGGAATAACCTAAAAAAATATGTTGCTACAATTGCTTATTCATTTTTTTTCATTTATTGTCATTCCAACATTTTTTAATCTGTTCAATCTATTTTTTAATTCCATTTCATTAGTGGCTCCGATGCGTATATCATCTTGGTAACAAATCATATTTTTTTAATTCCATTTCATTAGTGGCTCCGATGCGTATATCATCTTGGTAACAAATCATATTTTTTAATTCTGTTTGATTAGTGTCTCCTATGCGTATATCATCTTGGTAACAAATCATATTTTGTAATTCCGTTTCATTAGTGGCTCCTATGCGTATATCATCTTAGTAACAAATTATATTTTTTGATTCCGTTTCATTAGTGGCTCCGATGCGTATATCATCTTGGTAAGAAATCATATTTTTTAATTCCGTTTCATTAGTGGCTCCGATGCGTATATCATCTTGGCAACAATTCATATTTTTTAATTACATTTCATTAGTGGCTCCGATGCGAATATCATCTTGGTAACAAATCATATTTTTTAATTCCATTTCATTAGTGGCTCCTATGCGTATATCATCTTGGTAACAAATCATATTTTTTAATTTCATTTCATTAGTGGCTCCTATGCGTATATCATCTTGGTAACAAATCATATTTTTTAATTCCATTCCATTAGTGGCTCCGATGCGTATATCATCTTGGTAACAAATCATATTTTCTAATATCATTTCATTAGTGGCTCCGATGCGTATATCATCTTGGTAACAAATCATATTTTTTAATTCCATTACATTAGTGGCTCCTATGCGTATATCATCTTGGTAACAAATCATATTTTTTAATTACATTCCATTAGTGGACCGATGCGTATGTCATCTTGGTAACAAATCATATTTTTTAATTCCATTCCATTAGTGGCTCCTATGCGTATGTCATCTTGGTAAGAAATCATATTTTTTAATTCCATTTCATTAGTGGCGCCATGCGTAGGTCATCTTGGTAACAAATCATATTTTTTAATTCCATTTCATTAGTGGCTCCGATGCGTATATCACCTTGGTAAGAAATCATATTTTTTAATTCCATTCCATTAGTGGCTCCGATGCGTATATCATCTTGGTAACAAATCATGTTTTTGGTCCATTCCATTAGTGGCTCCGATGCGTGAGTCATCTTGGTAACAAATCTGTATTTTTTAATTCCATTCCATTAGTGGCTCCGATGCGTCATATCATCTTGGTAACAAATCATATTTTTAATTCCATTTTCATTAGTGGCTCCGATGCGTATATCATCTTGGTAACAAATCATATTTTCTAATTCCATTTCATTACTGGCTCCGATGCGTATATCATCTTGGTAACAAATCATATTTTTTAATTCCATTCCATTAGTGGCTCCGATGCGTATGTCATCTTGGTAACAAATCATATTTTTTTAATTCATATTCCATTAGTGGCTGCATTTGTATCATCTTGGTAACAAATCATATTTTTTAATTCCATTTCCATTAGTGGCTCCGATGCGTATCATCATCTTGGTAACAAATCATATTTTTTAATTCCATTCCTTAGTGGCTCCGATGCGTAGGTCATCTTATTGGCATAAATCATATTTTTTAAAATTTCATTCCCTTAGTGGCTCCGATGCGTAGGTCATCTTGGTAACCAAATCATATTTTTTAATTCCATTTCATTAGTGGCTCCGATGCGTATATCATCTTGGTGGCAACAAATCATGTTTTTAATTCCATTCCATTAGTGGCGCCATGCGTATGTCATCTTGGTAACAAATCATATTTTTTAATTCCATTCCCTTAGTGGCTCCGATGCGTAGGTCATCTTGGTAACAAATCATATTTTTTAATTCCATTTCATTAGTGGCTCCGATGCGTATATCACCTTGGTAAGAAATCATATTTTTTAATTCCATTCCATTAGTGGCTCCGATGCGTATATCATCTTGGTAACAAATCATGTTTTTAATTCCATTCCATTAGTGGCTCCGATGCGTAGGTCATCTTGGTAACAAATCATATTTTTTAATTCCATTCCATTAGTGGCTCGGATGCGTATATCATCTTGGTAACAAATCATATTTTTTAATTCCATTTCATTAGTGCCTCCGATACGTATATCACCTAGGTAACAAATCATATTTTTTAATTCCATTTCATTAGTGGCTCCGATGCGCATATCAGCTTGTTAAGAAATAATATTTTTTAATTCCATTTCATTAGTGGCTCCGATGCGTCTATCACCTTGGTAAGAAATCATATTTTTTAATTCCATTCCATTAGTGGCTCCGATGCGTATGTCATCTTGGTAACAAATCATATTTTTTAATTCCATTCCATTAGTGGCTCCTATGCGTATGTCATCTTGGTAAGAAATCATATTTTTTAATTCCATTTCATTAGTGGCGCCATGCGTATGTCATCTTGGTAACAAATCATATTTTTTTAATTCCATTCCCTTAGTGGCTCCGATGCGTAGGTCATCTTGGTAACAAATCATATTTTTTAATTCCATTCCATTAGTGGCTCCGATGCGTATATCATCTTGGCAACAAATTATATCTTCTAATTCCATTTCATTAGTGGCTCCGATGCGTATATCATCTTGGTAACAAATCATATTTTTTAATTCCATTACATTAGTGGCTCCTATGCGTATATCATCTTGGTAACAAATCATATTTTTTAATTACATTCCATTAGTGGACCGATGCGTATGTCATCATGGTAACAAATCATATTTTTTAATTCCATTCCATTAGTGGCTCCTATGCGTATGTCATCTTGGTAAGAAATCACATTTTTTAATTCCATTTCATTAGTGGCGCCATGCGTATGTCATCTTGGTAACAAATCATATTTTTTAATTCCATTCCATTAGTGGCTCCGATGCGTAGGTCATCTTGGTAACAAATCATGTTTTTTAATTCCATTCCATTAGTGGCTCCGATGCGTATATCATCTTGGTAACAAATCTTATTTTTTAATTCCATTCCATTAGTGGCTCCTATGCGTATGTCATCTTGGTAACAAATCATATTTTTTAATTCCATTTCATTAGTGGCTCCGATGCGTATATCATCTTAGTAACAAATCATGTTTTTAATTCCATTCCATTAGTGGCTCCGATGCGTAGGTCATCTTGGTAACAAATCATGTTTTTTAATTCCATTCCATTAGTGGCTCCGATGCGTATATCATCTTGGTAACAAATCTTATTTTTTAATTCCATTTCATCAGTGGCTCCGATGCGTATATCATCTTGGTAACAAATCATGTTTTTAATTCCATTTCATTAGTGGCTCGTATGCGTATGTCATCTTGGTAACAAATCATATTCTTTAATTCCATTTCATTAGGGGCTCGTATACGTATATCATCTTAGTAACAAATCATATTTTTTAATTCCATTCCATTAGTGGCTCCGATGCGTATATCATCTTGGTAAAAAATCATATTTTTTAATTCCATTTCATTAGTGGCTCCGATGCGTATATCATCTTGGCAACACATCATATTTTCTAATTCCATTTCATTAGTGGCTCCGATGCGTATATCATCTTGGCAACACATCATATTTTCTAATTCCATTTCATTAATGGCTCCGATGCGTATATCATCTTGGTAACAAATCATATTTTTTAATTCCATTGCATTAGTGGCTCCGATGCGTATCTCATCTTGGTAACAAATCATATTTTTTTAATTCTATTCCATTAGTGGCTACGATGCGTATATCATCTTGGTAACAAATCATATTTTTTAATTCCATTCCAATAGTGGCTCCGATGCGTATATCATCTTGGTAACAAATCATAGTTTCTAATTCCATTTCATTAGTGGCTCCGATGCGTATATCATCTTGGCAACACATCATATTTTTTATTCCATTTCATTAGAGGCTCCGATGCGTATATCATCTTGGTCACAAATCATATTTTTTAATTCCATTTCATTAGTGGCTCCGATACGTATATCACCTAGGTAACAAATCATATTTTTTAATTCAATTTCATTAGTGGCTCCGATGCGCATATCATCTTCGTAACAAATCATATTTTTTAACTCCATTTCATTAGTGGCTCCGATGCGTCTATCACCTTGGTAAGGAATCATATTTTTTAATTCCATTCCATTAGTGGCTCCAATGCGTATATCATCTTGGTAACAAATCATGTTTTTAATTCCATTCCATTAGTGGCTCCGATGCGTATATCATCTTGGTAACAAATCATATTTTTTAATTCCATTCCATTAGTGGCTCCTATGCGTAGGTCATCTTGGTAACAAATCATATTTTTTAATTCCATTTCATTAGTGGCTCCGATGCGTATATCACCTTGGTAAGAAATCATATTTTTTAATTCCATTCCATTAGTGGATCCGATGCGTATATCATCTTGGTAACAAATCATGTTTTTTAATTCCATTCCATTAGTGGCTCCGATGCGTAGGTCATCTTGGTAACAAATCATATTTTTTTAATTCCATTCCATTAGTGGCTCGGATGCGTATATCATCTTGGTAACAAATCATATTTTTTAATTCCATTTCATTAGTGGCTCCGATACGTATATCACCAAGGTAACAAATCATATTTTTTAATTCCATTTCATTAGTGGCTCCGATGCGTCTATCACCTTGGTAAGAAATCATATTTTTTAATTCCATTCCATTAGTGGCTCCGATGCGTATGTCATCTTGGTAACAAATCATATTTTTTAATTCCATTCCATTAGTGGCTCCTATGCGTATGTCATCTTGGTAAGAAATCATATTTTTTAATTCCATTTCATTAGTGGCGCCATGCGTATGTCATCTTGGTAACAAATCATATTTTTTAATTCCATTCCCTTAGTGGCTCCGATGCGTAGGTCATCTTGGTAACAAATCATATTTTTTAATTCCATTCCATTAGTGGCTCCGATGCGTACATCATCTTGGCAACAAATTATATCTTCTAATTCCATTTCATTAGTGGCTCCGATGCGTATATCATCTTGGTAACAAATCATATTTTTTAATTCCATTACATTAGTGGCTCCTATGCGTATATCATCTGGGTAACAAATCATATTTTTTAATTACATTCCATGAGTGGACCGATGCGTATGTCATCATGGTAACAAATCATATTTTTTAATTCCATTCCATTAGTGGCTCCTATGCGTATGTCATCTTGGTAAGAAATCACATTTTTTAATTCCATTTCATTAGTGGCGCCATGCGTATGTCATCTTGGTAACAAATCATATTTTTTAATTCCATTCCATTAGTGGCTCCGATGCGTAGGTCATCTTGGTAACAAATCATATTTTTTAATTCCATTTCATTAGTGGCTCCGATGCGTATATCATCTTGGTAACAAATCATGTTTTTAATTCCATTCCATTAGTGGCTCCGATGCGTAGGTCATCTTGGTAACAAATCATGTTTTTTAATTCCATTCCATTAGTGGCTCCGATGCGTATATCATCTTGGTAACAAATCTTATTTTTTAATTCCATTTCATCAGTGGCTCCGATGCGTATATCATCTTGGTAACAAATCATGTTTTTAATTCCATTTCATTAGTGGCTCGTATGCGTATGTCATCTTGGTAACAAATCATATTCTTTAATTCCATTTCATTAGGGGCTCGTATACGTATATCATCTTAGTAACAAATCATATTTTTTAATTCCATTCCATTAGTGGCTCCGATGCGTATATCATCTTGGCAACACATCATATTTTCTAATTCCATTTCATTAGTGGCTCCGATGCGTATATCATCTTGGCAACACATCATATTTA
>JBBBDQ010001126.1:0-145000 GCA_037127315.1 Ascarosepion bandense
TTATTTTCTGCTGAAAAGTTGCTCGTGTTAAATGTAACACCACGCTTTTGAAGAACCTAGAAAATATTTTTTATCCATAAAATGAAAGATGGAATAATTACATTTACAATGCTTCACTATTTCCTGCTAAAAGATTCGAAATAATTGCATTAAATGTATACAACATAACATGAAAAAGAACCACAAAGAAATTCATTTCATCATAAAATGAAAGATCTGGAATAATTACATTTATTTATACTACTATACTAAAAGATTCCAAATAATTGCATTAATGTATAATACCATGCTTTGAAAAACCTAAAAATATATTCATCCATGAAATGAAGGATAGAATAATTACATTTCATTTAATGCTATTTCCCATATAAAAGATTCCAATAATGCCATTTACTGTATATACCCCATACTTTGAAAAAGAACCCTCGAAATATGTTCATCATAAATTGAAGGATAAGATAATTAATTTAATTTATGCTATTTTCACTATAAAAAGAAGATTTAAATAGACATGATAAATATATAACACCATGCTTTGAAAAGACCTGAACAATATATTCATCCATAAAATAGAGGATGGAATAATTACATTTATTTATGCTATTTCTCCTAAAAAGTTTCCAAATAATTGCATTGATAATAACAACATCTCTTTGAAAAGAACCCTAGAAAATAATTTCATCCAAAAAGTAGATGATTAATTACATTTATTTGTCTTTATTTCCTGATAAAAAGATTCCAATAATTGCATTAAATGGATAACACCATGCTTTGAAAAGAACCTAGAAAATAATTTCATCGTCTGAAATGAAAGATGGAATAATTACATTTATTTATGCTATTTCACTACTAAAAGATTCAAATATGCTTATTAAATGTACTTTCATGCTTTCAAAAAGAACCCTAGAAAATAATTTTATCCATAAAATGAAAAGATGGAATAATTACATTTATTTACGCTATTTCCTGCTAAAAGATTCCAAATAATTGCATTAAATGTATAACACCATACTTTGAAAAGAACCTAGAAATTAATTTCATCCATAAAATGAAAGATGAATAATGCATTTATTTATACTATTTCATAAAAAGTTCAAAATAATTGCATTAAATGTATAACACATAACTTTGAAAAATTTTGAAAAATAATTTCATCCAAAAAATGAATGAATAATTCCCATTTCTTCATACTATTTCTGATAAAAAGATTCAAATAATTGCATTAAATGTATAATACCATACTTTGAAAAACCTAGAAAATAATTTCTCATAAAATGAAAGAGAATAATTACATTATTGTATGCTATTTATAAAAGATTCCAAAATAATTGATAAATGTACATAAATAAATAACTTTAAGAAAAGACACAAAGAAAATAATTTCATCCATAAATGAAGAAGATGGAATAAATGCATTTATTTATGCTACTTTTAATAGCAAAGATTCCAAATAATTGCATTAAAAATAACATAACACCATGCTTGAAAAAGAACCTAGAAAATTATTTCATCTTATAATGAAAAGATAGAATAAGAATACATTTATTTATGATATTTCCTGCTAAAAGACTAAATATTGCTAATGTATAATATAACCTTGAAAAACCTAGAAAATAACTTCATCTTAAAACAAACATTACAGATAATTGCATTTATTTTTGCTATTTTCTGCTGAAAAAGATTCCAACAATTGCATCCAATGTACAACATACTTCTTTGAAAAACCTAGAAAAATATTTTTATCATAAAATGGAAGATGGAATAATTACCATTTATTTATGCTATTTCCTACTAAAAAGATTCCTAAATAAAATTTGATAAATCTTTCAACACCATACTTTGAAAAGAACCTAAATTAATTTATTCACATAAAATGAAAGATGGAATAATTACATTTGTATACTATTTCTGCTAAAAGATTCAAATAATTGCATTAAATGTATAATACCATACTTTGAAAAGACCTCAAAATATATTCATCCATAAAGTGAAAGGATGGAATAATTACATTTATTTATGCTATTCCTGTACAAAAGATTAAATATTATTAAATGTACCTTTTATTAACTTTGAAAAGAACTGAAAATATTTAAATATTAAAATGAAAGAGGTGGAATGATTATTATTTATGCTATTTTTACTAAAAAGTTCAAATAATTGCATTAAATGTAACACCATACTTTGAAAAAGAACACAAACAATTTCATCCATAAAATGAAGGTTGGAATAATGCCATTATTTATGCTATTTCCTGCTAAAAAGTTTCCAAATAATTGCATTAAATGTATAACACCATGCTTTGAAAAGAACCCTAGAAAATAATTTCATACAAAAATGAAAGATGGAATAATTACATTTTATTTGTACTAAACATAACCAAAAAATTCAAATAATTGCATTAAATGAACAACATATGCTTTAGAGAAAAAGACAAAAATAATTTCATCATCAAAATGAAAGATGGAATAATTACATTATTTATACTATTCCTGCTAAAAAGATTTAAATAATAACATCCAATGTATAACAACATGCTTTCAAAAGAACCCTAGAAAATAATTTTATCATAAAATGAAAGATGGAATAATTACATTTGTTTACGCTATTTCCTGCTAAAAAGTTTCCAAATAATTGCATTAAATGTATAACACCATACTTTGAAAAGAACCCTAGAAATTAATTTCATCCATAAAATGAAAGATGGAATAATTACATTTATTTATGCTATTTCCTGCTAAAAAGATTCCAAATAATTGCATTAAATGTATAAGACCATGCTTTGAAAAGAACCCTAGAAAATAATTTCATCCATAAAATGAAGGATGGAATAATTACATTTATTTGTGCTATTTTCTGCTAAAAAGATTCCAAATAATTGCATTAAATGTATAATACCATGCTTTGAAAAGAACGCTAGAAAATATATTCATCCATAAAATGAAGGATGGAAAAATTACATTTATTTATGCTATTTCCTGCTAAAAAGGTTCCAAATAATTGCATTAACTGTATAACACCATGCTTTGAAAAGAACCCTAGAAAAAAATTTCATCAATAAAATGAAAGATGGAATGATTACATTTATTTATGCTATCTTCTGCTAAAAAGATTCCAAATAATTGCATTAAATGTATAACACCATGCTTTGAAAAGAACCCTAGAAAATAATTTCATCCAAAAAATGAAAGATGGAATAATTACATTTATTTATGCTATTTCCTGATAAAAAGATTCCAAATAATAGCATTAAATGTATAACACCATGCTTTCAAAAGAACCCTAGAAAATAATTTTATCCATAAAATGAAAGATGGAATAATTACATTTATTTACGCTATTTCCTGCTAAAAAGATTCCAAATAATTGCATTAAATATATAACACCATACTTTGAAAAGAACCCTAGAAATGAATTTCATCCATAAAATGAAAGATGGAATAATTACATTTATTTATGCTATTTCCTGCTAAAAAGATTCCAAATAATTGCATTAAATGTATAACACCATGCTTTGAAAAGAACCCTAGAAAATAATTTCATTCATATAATGAAAGATAGAATAATTACATTTATTTATGCTATTTCCTGCTAAAAAGATTCCAAATAATTGCATTAAATGTATAATACCATGCTTTGAAAAGAACCCTAGAAAATAATTTCCTCCATAAAATGAAAGAGGGAATAATTACATTTATTTATGCTATTTCCTGCAAAAAGATTCCAAATAATTGCATTAAATGTATAAAACCATGCTTTGAAAAGAACCCTAGAAAATAATTTCATCCATAAAATGAAAGATGGAATAATTACATTTATTTATGGTATTTCCGGATTAAAAAGCTTCCAAATAATTGCATTAAATGTATAATGCCATTCTTTGAAAAGAACCCTAGACAATAATTTCATCCATAAAATGAAAGATGGAATAATTACATTTATTTATGCTATTTTATGCTAAAAAGATTCCAAATAATTGCATTAAATGTATAACACCATGCTTTGAAAAGAACCCTAGAAAATTATTTCATCCATATAATGAAATATAGAATAATTACATTTATTTATGATATTTCCTGCTAAAAAGATTCCAAATAATTGCATTAAATGTATAATACCATGCTTGAAAAGAACCCTAGAAAATAACTTCATCCATAAAATGAACGATGGAATAATTACATTTATTTTTGCTATTTTCTGCTGAAAAGATTCCAAACAATTGCATTAAATGTACAACACCATGCTTTGAAAAGAACCCTAGAAAATATTTTTATCCATAAAATGAAACATTTATTTATGCTATTTCCTGCTAAAAAGATTCCAAATAATTGCATTAAATGTATAACACCATACTTTGAAAAGAACCCTAGAAATTAATTTCATCCATAAAATGAAAGATGGAATAATTACATTTATTTATGCTATTTCCTGCTAAAAAGATTCCAAATAATTGCATTAAATGTATAATACCATGCTTTGAAAAGAACCCTAGAAAATATATTCATCCATAAAATGAAGGATGGAATAATTACATTTATTTATGCTATTTCCTGCTAAAAAGATTCCAAATAATTGCATTAAATGTATAACACCATGCTTTGAAAAGAACCCTAGAAAATAATTTCATCAATAAAATGAAAGGTGGAATGATTACATTTATTTATGCTATTTTCTGCTAAAAAGATTCCAAATAATTGCATTAAATGTATAACACCATGCTTTGAAAAGAACCCTAGAATATAATTTCATCCAAAAATGAAGGTTGGAATAATTACATTTATTTATGCTATTTCCTGCTAAAAAGTTTCCAAATAATTGCATTAAATGTATAACACCATGCTTTGAAAAGAACCCTAGAAAATAATTTCATCCAAAAAATGAAAGATGGAATAATTACATTTATTTATGCTATTTCCTGCTAAAAAGATTCCAAATAATTGCATTAAATGGATAACACCATGCTTTGAAAAGAACCTAGAAAATAATTTCATCCGTAAAATGAAAGATGGAATAATTACATTTATTTATGCTATTTCCTGCTAAAAAGATTCCAAATAATAGCATTAAATGTATAACACCATGCTTTCAAAAGAACCCTAGAAAATAATTTTATCCATAAAATGAAAGATGGAATAATTACATTTATTTACGCTATTTCCTGCTAAAAAGATTCCAAATAATTGCATTAAATGTATAACACCATACTTTGAAAAGAACCCTAGAAATTAATTTCATCCATAAAATGAAAGATGGAATAATTACATTTATTTATGCTATTTCCTGCTAAAAAGATTCCAAATAATTGCATTAAATGTATAACACCATGCTTTGAAAAGAACCATAGAAAATAATTTCATCCATAAAATGAAGGATGGAATAATTACATTTATTTGTGCTATTTTCTGCTAAAAAGATTCCAAATAATTGCATTAAATGTATAATACCATGCTTTGAAAAGAACGCTAGAAAATATATTCATCCATAAAATGAAGGATGGAATAATTACATTTATTTATGCTATTTCCTGCTAAAAAGATCCCAAATAATTGCATTAAATGTATAACAGCATTCTTTGAAAAGAACGCTAGAAAATATTTTCATCCACAAAATGAAGGATGGAATAATTACATTTATTTATGCTATTTCCTGCTAAAAAGTTTCCAAATAATTGCATTAACTGTATAACACCATGCTTTGAAAAGAACCCTAGAAAATAATTTCATCAATAAAATCAAAGATGGAATGATTACATTTATTTATGCTATCTTCTGCTAAAAAGATTCCAAATAATTGCATTAAATGTATAACACCATGCTTTGAAAAGAACCCTAGAAAATAATTTCATCCATAAAATGAAGGATGGAATAATTACATTTATTTATGCTATTTCCTGCTAAAAAGATTCCAAATAATTGCATTAAATGTATAACACCATGCTTTGAAAAGAACCCTAGAAAATAATTTCATCCAAAAAATGAAAGATGGAATAATTACATTTATTTATGCTATTTCCTGACAAAAAGATTCCAAATAATTGCATTAAATGTATAATACCATGCTTTGAAAAGAACCCTAGAAAATAATTTCATCCATAAAATGAAAGATGGAATAATTACATTTATTTATGCTATTTCCTGCTAAAAAGATTCCAAATAATTGCATTAAATGTATAACACCATGCTTTGAAAAGAACCCTAGAAAATAATTTCATCCATAAAATGAAAGATGGAATAATTGCATTTATTTATACTATTTTCTGCTAAAAAGATTCCAAATAATTGCATTAAATGTATAACACCATGCTTTGAAAAGAACCCTAAAAAATAATTTCATCCATAAAATGAAGGATGGAATAATTACATTTATTTATGCTATTTCCTGCTAAAAAGATTCCAAATAATTGCATTAAATGTATAACACCATGCTTTGAAAAGAACCCTAGAAAATAATTTTTTCCAAAAAATGAAAGATGGAATAATTACATTTATTTTTGATATTTCCTGATAAAAAGATTCCAAATAATTGCATTAAATGTATAATACCATGCTTTGAAAAGAACCATAGAAAATAATTTCTTCCATAAAATGAAAGATGGAATAATTACATTTATTTATGCTATTTCCTGCTAAAAAGATTCCAAATAATTGCATTAAATGTATAACACCATACTTTGAAAAGAACCCTAGGAATTAATTTCATCCATAAAATGAAAGATGGAATAATTACATTTATTTATGCTATTTCCTGCTAAAAAGATTCCAAATAAATGCATTAAATGTATAACACCATGCTTTGAAAAGAACCCTAGACAATATATTCATCCATAAAATGAAGGATGGAATAATTACATTTATTTATGCTATTTCCTGCTAAAAAGTTTCCAAATAATTGCATTAAATGTAAAACAGCATTCTTTGAAAAGAACCCTAGAAAATATATTCATCCATAAAATGAAGGATGGAATAATTACATTTATTTATGCTATTTCCTGCTAAAAAGATTCCAAAAAATTGCATTAACTGTATAACACCATGCTTTGAAAAGAACCCTAGAAAATAATTTCATCAATAAAATGACAGATGGAATTTTTACATTTATTTATGCTATTTTCTGCTAAGAAGATTCCAAATAATTGCATTAAATGTATAACACCATGCTTTGAAAAGAACCCTAGAAAATAATTTCATCCAAAAAATGAAAGATGGAATAATTACATTTATTTATGATATTTCCTGCTAAAAAGATTCCAAATAATTGCAGTAAATGTATAACACCATGCTTTGAAAAGAACCCTAAAAATAATTTCATACAAAAAATGAAAGATGGAATAATTACATTTATTTATGCTATTTCCAGATAAAAAGATTCCAAATAATTGCATTACATGTATAATACCATGCTTTGAAAAGAACCCTAGAAAATAATTTCCTCCATAAAATGAAAGAGGGAATAATTACATTTATTTATGCTATTTCCTGCAAAAAGATTCCAAATAATTGCATTAAATGTATAACACCATGCTTTGAAAAGAACCCTAGAAAATAATTTCATCCATAAAATGAAAGATGGAATAATTAGATTTATTTATGCTATTTCCGGCTAAAATGATTCCAAATAATTGCATTAAATGTATAACACCATGCTTTGAAAAGAATCCTAGACAATAATTTCATCTATAAAATGAAAGATGGAATAATTACATTTATTTATGCTATTTTCTGCTAAAAAAGATTCCAAATAATTGCATTAAATGTATAACACCATGCTTTGAAAAGAACCCTAGAAAATAATTTCATCCATATAATGAAAGATAGAATAATTACATTTATTTATGCTATTTTCTGCTAAAAAGATTCCAAATAATTGCATTAAATGTATAATACCATGCTTGAAAAAAACCCTAGAAAATAATTTCATCCATAAAATGAAATATGTAATAATTACAGTTATTTATGTTATTTTCTGCTAAAAAGATTCCAAATAATTGAATTAAATGTATAACACCATGCTTTGAAAAGAACCCTAGAAAATATTTTTATCCATAAAATGAAGGATGGAATAATTACATTTATTTATGCTATTTCCTGCTAAAAAGATTCCAAATACTTGCATTAAATGTATAACACCATGCTTGAAAAGAACACTAGAAAATAATTTCATCCATAAAATGAAAGATGGAATAATTACATTTATTTATGCTATTTCCGGCTAAAAAGATTCCAAATAATTGCATTAAATGTATAACACCATGCTTTGAAAAGAACCCTAGACAATAATTTCATCTGTAAAATGAAACATGGAATAATTACATTTATTTATGCTATTTTCTGCTAAAAAGATTCCAAGTAATTGCATTAAATGTATAACACCATGCTTTGAAAAGAACCCTAGAAAATAATTTCATCCATATAATGAAAGATAGAATAATTACATTTATTTATGCTATTTCCTGCTAAAAAGATTCCAAATAATTGCATTAAATGTATAATACCATGCTTGAAAAGAACCCTAGAAAATAATTTCATCCATAAAATGAAAGATGGAATAATTACATTTATTTATGCTATTTTCTGCTAAAAATTTTCCAAATAATTGCATTAAATGTATGACACCATGCTTTGAAAAGAACCCTAGAAAATATTTTTATCCATAAAATGAAGGATGGAATAATTACATTTATTTATGCTATTTCCTGCTAAAAAGATTCCAAATACTTGCATTAAATGTATAACACCATGCTTTGAAAAGAACCCTAGAAAATAATTTCATCCAAAAAATGAAAGATGGAATAATTACATTTATTTATGCTATTTCCTGATAAAAAGATTCCAAATAATTGCATTAAATGGATAACACCATGCTTTGAAAAGAACCTAGAAAATAATTTCATCCGTAAAATGAAAGATGGAATAATTACATTTATTTATGCTATTTCCTGCTAAAAAGATTCCAAATAATAGCATTAAATGTATAACACCATGCTTTCAAAAGAACCCTAGAAAATAATTTTATCCATAAAATGAAAGATGGAATAATTACATTTATTTACGCTATTTCCTGCTAAAAAGATTCCAAATAATTGCATTAAATATATAACACCATACTTTGAAAAGAACCCTAGAAATGAATTTCATCCATAAAATGAAAGATGGAAATAATCACATTTATTTATGCTATTTCCCAAGTTAAAAAGATTCCAAATAATTGCAAGGAAACATAACACCATGCTGAAAAAGAACCCTAGAAAAAATACTCATTCAGACAATGAAATATAGACAATGTATTTATTTATGCTATTTCATAAAAGATTCCAAATAATTGCATTAAAGGTACATAAATGTTTTACAAAGAACCCTAGAAAATAATTTCCCTCCATAAATGAATAGGAATAATTACATTTATTTATGCTATTTCCTGCAAAAAGATTCCAAATAATTGCATTAAATGTATAAAACCATGCTTTGAAAAGAACCCTAGAAAGAATACATCCATAAAATGAAAGATGGAATAATTACATTTATTTATGGTATTTCTTCTAAAAGCTTCCAAATAATTTATAGTATTTAAATGTATAATGCCATCTTTGAAAAGAACCCTCAGACAATAATTATCCAAAATGGGTGGATGGAATAATTATACATTATTGTTACATTTTATGCTAAAAAGATTCCAAATAATTGCATTAAATGTATAACACCATGTTTGAAAAGAACCCTAGAAAATTTATTTCATCCATAAAAATGAAATGATGGAATAACACATTTTATTTTTGCTATTTTCTGCTGAAAAGATTCCAAACAATTGCATGTAATGAAAGAATGTATCTGAAAGCTGGAAAAGAACCCTAGAAAATATTTTTATCCATAAATGAAACATTTATTTATGCTATTTCCTGCTAAAAAGATTCCAAATAATTGCATTAAATGTATAACACCATACTTTGAAAAAGAACCCTAGAAATTAATTTCATCCATAAAATGAAAGATGGAATAATTACATTTATTTATGCTATTTCCTGCTAAAAAGATTCCAAATAATTGCATTAAATGTATAATACCATGCTTAAAGAACCCTAGAAAATATATTCATCCATAAAATGAAGGATGAATACCCATTTATTTATATGCTTATCGCCAAAAGATTCCAAAATAATTGCATTAAATGTATAACACCATGCTTTGAAAAGAACCTTAGAAATACCTACCAATAAAATGAAAGGTGGAATGATTACATTAATTTATGCTATTTTCTGCTAAAAAAGATTCCAAATAATTGCATTAAAGGTATAACACCATGCTTTGAAAAGAACCTATATGACTTCATCCATAAAATGAAGGTTGGAATAATTACATTTATTTATGCTATTTCCTGCTAAAAGTTTCCAAATAATTGCATTAAATGTATAACACCATGCTTTGAAAAGAACCCTAGAAAATAATTTGGTCCAAAAAAATGAAAATATTAAATAATTACATTTATTTATGCTATTTCCTGCTAAAAGATTCCAACACCATGAATAAATGGATAACACCATGCTTTGAAAAGAACCTAGAAAATAATTTCATCCGTAAAATGAAAGATGGAATAATTACATTTATTTATGCTATTTCCTGCTAAAAAGATTCCATGAAATGTATTAAATGTATAACACCATGCTTTCAAAAGAACCCTAGAAAATAATTTACCCATAAAATGAAAAGATAATACCACATTTATTTACGCTTATTTCGCTAAAAAGATTCCAAATAATTGCATTAAAATGTATAACACCATACTTTGAAAAGAACCTCTGTGAAATTAATTTCATCCATAAAATGAAAGATGGAATAATTAGCATTTATTTATGCTATTTCCCAAGGCAGATTCTCAAAATAATTGCATTAAATGTATAACACCATGCTTGAAAAGAACCATAGAAAATAATTTCATCCATAAAATGAAGGATGGAATAATTACATTTATTTGTGCTATTTTCACAAAAGATTCCAAATAATTGCATTAAAATGTATAATACCATGCTTTGAAAAGAACTAGAAAGATATTCATCCATAAAATGAAGGATGGAATAATTACATTTATTTATGCTATTTCTGCTAAAAAGATCCCAAAGAATGGGCCATGTATAACAGCATTCTTTGAAAAGAAACCCAAGTTATTTTCATCCACAAAAATAATAGGATGGAATAATTTACATTTACTAGTACATTCTTCAGCAAAAGTTTCCAAATAATTGCATTAACTGTATAACACCATGCTTAAAAGAACCCTAGAAAATAATTTCATCAATAAAATGAAAGATGGAATGATTGCATTGGATATGCTATTCTCAAGTAAAAGATTCCAAATAATTGCATTAAATGGTTAACACCATGCTTTGAAAAGAACCTCAGAAAATAATTTCATCCATAAAATGAAGGATGGAATAATTACATTTATTTATGCTATTTCCTGCTAAAAAGATTCCAAACATCAATAAATGTATAACACCATGCTTGGAAAAGAACCCTATAACACTTCATCCAAAATGAAAGATGGAATAATTACATTTATTTATACATTTCCTGACAAAAAGATTCCAATAATTGCATTAAATGTATATTACCAGTTTTGAAAAGAACCTCAGAAAATAATTTCATCCATAAATGAAATATGGAATAATTACATTTATTTATGCTATTTCCCTGCTAAAAAGATTCCAAATAATTGCATTAAATGTATAACACCATGCTTGAAAAGAACCCTAGAAAATAATTTCATCCATAAAATGAAAGATGGGAATAATTGCATTTATTTATACTATTTTCTGCTAAAAAGATTCCAAATAATTGCATTAAATACATAACACCATGCTTTGAAAAGAACCCTAAAAAATAATTTCATCCATAAATGAAGGATGGAATAATTACATTTATTTATGCTATTTCCAAGCAAAAGATCTCAAAGAATTCTAGACAAATGGAATAACACCATGCTTTGAAAAAGAACCCTAGAAAATAATTTTTTTCCAAAAATAGAAAGATGGAATAATTACATTTATTTTTGATATTTCCTGATAAAAAGATTCCAAATAATTGCATTAAATGTATAATACCATGCTTTGAAAAGAACCATAGAAAATAATTTCTTCCATAAAATGAAAGATGGAATAATTACATTTATTTATGCTATTTCCTGCTAAAAAGATTCCAAATAATTGCATTAAATGTATAACACCATGCTTTGAAAGGAACCCTAGAAAATATATTCATCCATAAAATGAAGGATGGAATAATTACATTTATTTATGCTATTTCCTGCTAAAAAGATTCCAAATAATTGCATTAAATGTATAACACCATGCTTTGAAAAGAACCCTAGACAATATATTCATCCATAAAATGAAGGATGGAATAATTACATTTATTTATGCTATTTCCTGCTAAAAAGTTTCCAAATAATTGCATTAAATGTTAAACAGCATTCTTTGAAAAGAACCCTAGAAAATATATTCATCCATAAAATGAAGGATGGAATAATTACATTTATTTATGCTATTTTCTGCTAAGAAGATTCCAAATAATTGCATTAAATGTATAACACCATGCTTTGAAAAGAACCCTAGAAAATAATTTCATCCAAAAAATGAAAGATGGAATAATTACATTTATTTATGATATTTCCTGCTAAAAAGATTCCAAATAATTGCAGTAAATGTATAACACCATGCTTTGAAAAGAACCCTAAAAATAATTTCATACAAAAAATGAAAGATGGAATAATTACATTTATTTATGCTATTTCCAGATAAAAAGATTCCAAATAATTGCATTACATGTATAATACCATGCTTTGAAAAGAACCCTAGAAAATAATTTCCTCCATAAAATGAAAGAGGGAATAATTACATTTATTTATGCTATTTCCTGCAAAAAGATTCCAAATAATTGCATTAAATGTATAACACCATGCTTTGAAAAGAACCCTAGAAAATAATTTCATCCATAAAATGAAAGATGGAATAATTAGATTTATTTATGCTATTTCCGGTAAAAAGATTCCAAATAATTGCATTAAATGTATAATACCATGCTTTGAAAAGAATCCTAGACAATAATTTCATCTATAAAATGAAAGATGGAATAATTACATTTATTTATGCTATTTTCTGCTAAAAAGATTCCAAATAATTGCATTAAATGTATAACACCATGCTTTGAAAAGAACCCTAGAAAATAATTTCATCCATATAATGAAAGATAGAATAATTACATTTATTTATGCTATTTTCTGCTAAAAAGATTCCAAATAATTGCTTTCAATGTATAATACCATGCTTGAAAAAAACCCTAGAAAATAATTTCATCCATAAAATGAAATATGTAATAATTACAGTTATTTATGTTATTTTCTGCTAAAAAGATTCCAAATAATTGAATTAAATGTATAACACCATGTTTGAAAAGAACCCTAGAAAATATTTTTATCCATAAAATGAAGGATGGAATAATTACATTTATTTATGCTATTTCCTGCTAAAAAGATTCCAAATACTTGCATTAAATGTATAACACCATGCTTGAAAAGAACACTAGAAAATAATTTCATCCATAAAATGAAAGATGGAATAATTACATTTATTTATGCTATTTCCGGCTAAAAAATTCCAAATAATTGCATTAAATGTATAACACCATGCTTTGAAAAGAACCCTAGAAAATAATTTCATCTATAAAATGAAACATGGAATAATTACATTTATTTATGCTATTTTCTGCTAAAAAGATTCCAAGTAATTGCATTAAATGTATAACACCATGCTTTGAAAAGAACCCTAGAAAATAATTTCATCCATATAATGAAAGATAGAATAATTACATTTATTTATGCTATTTCCTGCTAAAAAGATTCCAAATAATTGCATTAAATGTATAATACCATGCTTGAAAAGAACCCTAGAAAATAATTTCATCCATAAAATGAAAGATGGAATAATTACATTTATTTATGCTATTTTCTGCTAAAAATTTTCCAAATAATTGCATTAAATGTATGACACCATGCTTTGAAAAGAACCCTAGAAAATATTTTTATCCATAAAATGAAGGATGGAATAATTACATTTATTTATGCTATTTCCTGCTAAAAGATTCCAAATACTTGCATTAAATGTATAACACCATGCTTGAAAAGAACACTAGAAAATAATTTCATCCATAAAATGAAAGATGGAATAATTACATTTATTTATGCTATTTTCTGCTAAAAAGTTTCCAAATAATTGCATTAAATGTATAACACCATGCTTTGAAAAGAACCCTAGAAAATAATTTCATCCATAAAATGAAAGATGGAATAATTACATTTATTTATGCTATTTCCTGCTAAAAAGATTCCAAATAATTGCATTAAATGTATAACACCATGCTTTGAAAAGAACCCTAGAAAATAATTTCATCCATAAAATGAAAGATGGAATAATTACATTTATTTATACTATTTTCTTCTAAAAAGATTCCAAATAATTGCATTAAATGTATAACACCATGCTTTGAAAAGAACCCTAGAAAATAATTTCATCCATAAAAGGAAGGATGGAATAATTACATTTATTTATGCTATTTCCTGCTAAAAAGATTCCAAATAATTGCATTAAATGTATAACACCATGCTTTGAAAAGAACACTAGAAAATAATTTCATCCATAAAATGAAAGATGGAATAATTACATTTATTTATGCTATTTCCGTCTAAAAAGATTCCAAATAATTGCATTAAATGTATAACACCATGCTTTGAAAAGAACCCTAGACAATAATTTCATCTATAAAATGAAAGATGGAATAATTACATTTATTTATGCTATTTTCTGCTAAAAAGATTCCAAATAATTGCATTAAATGTATAACACCATGCTTTGAAAAGAACCCTAGAAAATAATTTCATCCATATAATGAAAGATAGAATAATTACATTTATTTATGCTATTTTCTGCTAAAAAGATTCCAAATAATTGCATTAAATGTATAATACCGTGGTTGAAAAGAACCCTAGAAAATAATTTCATCCATAAATTGAAAGATGGAATAATTACATTTATTTATGCTATTTTCTGCTAAAAAGATTCCAAATAATTGCATTAAATGTATAACACCATGCTTTGAAATGAACCCTAGAAAATATTTTTATCCATAAACTGAAGGATGGAATAATTACATTTATTTATGCTATTTCCTGCTAAAAAGATTCCAAATACTTGCATTAAAATGTATAACAACATGCTTTGAAAAGAACACTAGAAAATAATTTCATCCATACAATGAAAGGATGGAATAATTACATTTATTTATGCTATTTTCTGCTAAAAAGATTCCAAATAATTGCATTAAATGTATAAAACCATGCTTTGAAAGAACTCCTAGAAAATAATTTCATCCATAAAATGAAAGATGGAATAATTACATTTATTTATACTATTTTCTGCTAAAATATTCCAAATAATTGCATTAAATGTATAACACCATGCTTTTGAAAAGAACCCTAGAAAATAATTTCATCCATAAAATGAAGGATGGAATAATTATAATTATTTATGCTATTTCTGCTAAAAAGATTCCAAATAATTGCATTAAATGTATAACACCATGCTTTGAAAAGAACCCTAGAAAAATACCTCATCCATAAAATGAAAGATGGAATAATTACATTTATTGCGTTATTTCCTGCTAAAAAGATTCCAAAATAATAGCATTAAATGTATAACACCATGCTTTGAAAAGAACCCTAGAAAATAATTTCATCCATAAAATGACGGATGGAATAATTACATTTATTTATGCTAGCTTCACAAAAGATTCAAATAATTGCATTAAATGTATAACACCATGCTTTGAAAAGAACCCTAGAAAATAATTTCATCCAAAATGAAAGTGGAACATTAATTACACTTATTTATGTTATTTCCTGCTAAAAAGATTCCAAATAATTGCATTAAATGTATAACACCACAAGCTTTTGAAAGAACACTAGAAAATAATTTCTCCATAAAAATGAAAGATGGAATAATTACATTTATTTATGCTATTTCCTGCAAAAAGATTCCAAATAATTGCATTAAATGTATAACACTATTGCTTGAAAAGAACCTCAGAAAATAATTTCATCCAAAAATGAAAGATGGAATAATTACATTTATTTATGCTATTTCCTGATAAAAAGATTCCAAATAATTGCATTAAATGTATAATACCATGTTTGAAAAGAACCCTAGAAAATAATTACATCCATATAATAAAAGGATAGAATAATTACATTTATTTATGCTATTTCACAAAAAGATTCCAAATAATTGCATTAAATGTATAATACCATGCTGAAAAAATCCCAGAAACAATTTCATCCATAAAATGAAAGATGGAATACCTACATTTATTTATGCTATTTTCTTGCCACCAAGATTCCAAACAATTGCATTGAATGTATACAACACCATGCTTTGAAAATAGAACCCAGAAAATATTTTATCCATGTAAAATGAAGGATGGAATAATTACATATATTATACATTTCACAAAAAGATTCCAAATACTGCATTAAATGTATAACACCATGCTTTGAAAAGAACACTAGAAAATAATTTCATCCATAAATGAAAGATGGGAATAATTACATTTAATTATGCTATTTCCTTTTAAAAAGATTCCAAATAATTGCATTAAATGTATATAACACCATGCTTTGAAAAAGAACCCTAGAAAATAATTTCATCCAAAAAATGAAAGATGGAATAATTACATTTATTTATGCTATTTCCTGCTAAAAAGATTCCAAATAATTGCATTAAATGTATAATACCATGTCAGAAAAGAACCCTAGAAAGTACTTCATCCATAAAATGAAAGATGGAATAATTACATTTATTTATGCTATTTCCTGCTAAAAGATTCCAAATAATTGCATTAAATCTATAACACCATGCTTTTGAAAAGAACACTAGAAAATAATTTCATCCATAAATGAAAGATGGAATAATTACATTTATCTATGCCATTTCCTGCTAAAAGATTCCAAATAATTGCATTAAATGCATAACACCAAAGTTGAAAAGAAAAACCTAGAAAATACCTATCCATAAAATGAAAGATGGAATAATTACATTTATTTAAGTGCTATTTTCTGCTAAAAATATTCCAAATAAGTGAATTAAATGTATAACACCATGCTTTGAAAAGAACCCTAGAAAATAATTTCATCCATAAAATGAAGGATGGAATAATTACATTTATTTATGCTATTTCCTGCTAAAAAGATTCCAAATAATTGCATTAAATGTATAACGCCATGCTTTGAAAAGAACACTAGAAAATAATTTCATCCATAAAATGAAAGATGGAATAATTACATTTATTTATGCTATTTTCTGCTAAAAAGATTCCAAATAATTGCATTAAATGTATAACACCATGCTTTGAAAAGAACCCTAGAAACAATTTCATCCATAAAATGAAAGATGGAAAATTACATTTATTTATGCTATTCCCTGCTAAAAAGATTCCAAATAATTGCATTAAATGTATAACACCATGCTTTGAAAAGAAACCTAGAAAATATATTCATCCATAAAATGAAGGATGGAATAATTACATTTATTTATGCTATTTCCTGCTAAAAGATTCCAAATAATTGCATTAAATGTATAACACCATTCTTTGAAAAGAACCCTCGAAAATTATTTTATCCATAAAATGAAGGATGGAATAATTACATTTATTCATACTATTTCCTGCTAAAAATTTTCCAAATAATTGCATTAAATGTATAACACCATGCTTTGAAAAGAACACTAGAAAATAATTTCATCCATAAAATGAAAGATGGAATAATTACATTTATTTATGCTATTTTCTGCTAAAAAGATTCCAAATAATTGCATTAAATGTATAACACCATGCTTTGAAAAGAACCCTAGAAAATAATTTCATCCATAAAATGAAAGATGGAATAATTACATTTATTTATGCTATTTCCTGCTAAAAAGATTCCAAATAATTGCATTAAATGTATAACACCATGCTTTGAAAAGAACCCAAGAAAGTAATTTCATCCATAAAATGAAAGATGGAATAATTACATTTATTTATGCTATTTCCTGCTAAAAAGTTTCCAAATAATTGCATTAAAAGTATAATACCATGCTTTGAAAAGAACCCTAGAAAGTAATTTCATCCATAAAATGAAAGATGGAATAATTACATTTATTTATGCTATTTCCTGCTAAAAAGATTCCAAATAATTGCATTAAATGTATAACACCATGCTTTGAAAAGAACCCTAGAAAATAATTTCATCCATAAAATGAAAGATAGAATAATTACATTTATTTATGCTATTTCCTGCTAAAAAGATTCCAAATAATTGCATTAAATGTATAACACCATGCTTTGAAAAGAACACTAGAAAATAATTTCATCCATATAATGAAAGATGGAATAATTACATTTATTTGTGCTATTTCCTGCTAAAAGATTTCAAATAATTGCTTTAATGTATAACACCATGCTTTGAAATGAACCCTAGAAAATAATTTCATCCATAAAATGAAAGATGGAATAATTACATTTATTTATGCTATTTCCTGCTAAAAAGTTTCCAAATAATTGCATTAAATGTATAATACCATGCTTTGAAAAGAACCCTAGAAAGTAATTTCATCCATAAAATGAAAGATGGAATAATTACATTTATTTATGCTATTTCCTGCTAAAAGATTCCAAATAATTGCATTAAATGTATAACACCATGCTTTGAAAAGAACCCTAGAAAATAATTTCATCCATAAAATGAAAGATAGAATAATTACATTTATTTATGCTATTTCCTGCTAAAAGATTCCAAATAATTGCATTAAATGTATAACACCATGCTTTGAAAAGAACACTAGAAAATAATTTCATCCATAAA
Organism: Ascarosepion bandense; assembly: GCA_037127315.1. Classification (NCBI taxonomy): domain Eukaryota; kingdom Metazoa; phylum Mollusca; class Cephalopoda; order Sepiida; family Sepiidae; genus Ascarosepion; species Ascarosepion bandense. The sequence goes on from JBBBDQ010001126.1 coordinate 18,934, forward strand.
ATGAAAGATGGAATAATTACATTTATTTATGCTATTTCCTGCTAAAAAGATTCCAAATAATAGCATTAAATGTATAACACCATGCTTTGAAAAGAACCCTAGAAAATAATTTCATCCATAAAATGACGGATGGAATAATTACATTTATTTATGCTATTTCCTGCTAAAAAGATTCCAAATAATTGCATTAAATGTATAACACCATGCTTTGAAAAGAACCCTAGAAAATAATTTCATCCAAAAAATGAAAGATGGAATAATTACATTTATTTATGCTATTTCCTGCTAAAAAGATTCCAAATAATTGCATTAAATGTATAACACCATGCTTTGAAAAGAACACTAGAAAATAATTTCCTCCATAAAATGAAAGATGGAATAATTACATTTATTTATGCTATTTCCTGCAAAAAGATTCCAAATAATTGCATTAAATGTATAACACCATGCTTTGAAAAGAACCCTAGAAAATAATTTCATCCAAAAATGAAAGATGGAATAATTACATTTATTTATGCTATTTCCTGATAAAAAGATTCCAAATAATTGCATTAAATGTATAATACCATGCTTTGAAAAGAACCCTAGAAAATAATTGCATCCATATAATAAAAGATAGAATAATTACATTTATTTATGCTATTTCCTGCTAAAAAGATTCCAAATAATTGCATTAAATGTATAATACCATGCTTGAAAAAAATCCTAGAAAATAATTTCATCCATAAAATGAAAGATGGAATAATTACATTTATTTATGCTATTTTCTGCTAACAAGATTCCAAATAATTGCATTGAATGTATAACACCATGCTTTGAAAAGAACCCTAGAAAATATTTTTATCCATAAAATGAAGGATGGAATAATTACATATATTTATGCTATTTCCTGCTAAAAAGATTCCAAATACTTGCATTAAATGTATAACACCATGCTTTGAAAAGAACACTAGAAAATAATTTCATCCATAAAATGAAAGATGGAATAATTACATTTAATTATGCTATTTCCTTTTAAAAAGATTCCAAATAATTGCATTAAATGTATAACACCATGTTTGAAAAGAACCCTAGAAAATAATTTCATCCAAAAAATGAAAGATGGAATAATTACATTTATTTATGCTATTTCCTGCTAAAAAGATTCCAAATAATTGCATTAAATGTATAATACCATGCTTTGAAAAGAACCCTAGAAAGTAATTTCATCCATAAAATGAAAGATGGAATAATTACATTTATGTATGCTATTTCCTGCTAAAAATATTCCAAATAATTGCATTAAATCTATAACACCATGCTTTGAAAAGAACACTAGAAAATAATTTCATCCATAAAATGAAAGATGGAATAATTACATTTATTTATGCTATTTCCTGCTAAAAAGATTCCAAATAATTGCATTAAATGTATAACACCATGCTTTGAAAAGAACCCTAGAAAATAATTTCATCCATAAAATGAAAGATGGAATAATTACATTTATTTATGCTATTTTCTGCTAAAAATATTCCAAATAAGTGAATTAAATGTATAACACCATGCTTTGAAAAGAACCCTAGAAAATAATTTCATCCATAAAATGAAGGATGGAATAATTACATTTATTTATGCTATTTCCTGCTAAAAAGATTCCAAATAATTGCATTAAATGTATAACGCCATGCTTTGAAAAGAACACTAGAAAATAATTTCATCCATAAAATGAAAGATGGAATAATTACATTTATTTATGCTATTTTCTGCTAAAAAGATTCCAAATAATTGCATTAAATGTATAACACCATGCTTTGAAAAGAACCCTAGAAACAATTTCATCCATTAAATGAAAGATGGAAAATTACATTTATTTATGCTATTCCCTGCTAAAAAGATTCCAAATAATTGCATTAAATGTATAACACCATGCTTTGAAAAGAAACCTAGAAAATATATTCATCCATAAAATGAAGGATGGAATAATTACATTTATTTATGCTATTTCCTGCTAAAAAGATTCCAAATAATTGCATTAAATGTATAACACCATTCTTTGAAAAGAACCCTCGAAAATTATTTTATCCATAAAATGAAGGATGGAATAATTACATTTATTCATACTATTTCCTGCTAAAAATTTTCCAAATAATTGCATTAAATGTATAACACCATGCTTTGAAAAGAACACTAGAAAATAATTTCATCCATAAAATGAAAGATGGAATAATTACATTTATTTATGCTATTTTCTGCTAAAAAGATTCCAAATAATTGCATTAAATGTATAACACCATGCTTTGAAAAGAACCCTAGAAAATAATTTCATCCATAAAATGAAAGATGGAATAATTACATTTATTTATGCTATTTTCTGCTAAAAAGATTCCAAATAATTGCATTAAATGTATAACACCATGCTTTGAAAAGAACCCTAGAAACAATTTCATCCATAAAATGAAAGATGGAAAATTACATTTATTTATGCTATTCCCTGCTAAAAAGATTCCAAATAATTGCATTAAATGTATAACACCATGCTTTGAAAAGAAACCTAGAAAATATATTCATCTATAAAATGAAGGATGGAATAATTACATTTATTTATGCTATTTCCTGCTAAAAAGATTCCAAATAATTGCATTAAACGTATAACACCATGCTTTGAAAAGAACCCTCGAAAATAATTTTATCCATAAAATGAAGGATGGAATAATTACATTTATTCATACTATTTCCTGCTAAAAAGATTCCAAATAATTGCATTAAATGTATAACACCATGCTTTGAAAAGAACACTAGAAAATAATTTCATCAATAAAATAAAAGATGGAATAATTACATTTATTTATGCTATTTTCTGCTAAAAAGATTCCAAATAATTGCATTAAATGTATAACACCATGCTTTGAAAAGAACCCTAGAAAATAATTTCATCCATAAAATGAAGGATGGAATAATTACTTTTATTTATGCTATTTCCTGCTAAAAAGATTCCAAATAATTGCATTAAATGTATAATGCCATGCTTTGAAAAGAACACTAGAAAATAATTTCATCCATAAAATGAAAGATGGAATAATTACATTTATTTATACTATTTTCTGCTAAAAAGATTCCAAATAATTGCATTAAATGTATACTACCATGCTTTGAAAAGAACCCTAGAAAATATATTCATCTATAAAATGAAGGATTGAATAATTACATTTATTTATGCTATTTTCTGCTAAAAAGATTCCAAATAATTGCATTAAATGTATAACACCATTCTTTGAAAAGAACCCTAGAAAATATATTCATCCATAAAATGAAGGATGGAATAATTACATTTATTTATGCTATTTCCTGCTAAAAAGATTCCAAATAATTGCATTAAATGTATAACACCATGCTTTGAAAGAACCCTAGAAAATAATTTCATCCATAAAATCAAAGATAGAATAATTACATTTATTTATACTATTTTCTGCTAAAAAGATTCCAAATAATTGCATTAAATGTATAACACCATGCTTTGAAAAGAACCCTAAAAAATAATTTCATCCATAAAATTTAAAGATAGAATAATTACATTTATTTATGCTATTTCCTGCTAAAAAGATTCCAAATAATTGCATTAAATGTATAACACCATGCTTTGAAAGAACCCTAGAAAATAATTTCATCCATAAAATCAAAGATAGAATAATTACATTTATTTATACTATTTTCTGCTAAAAAGATTCCAAATAATAGCATTAAATGTATAACACCATGCTTTCAAAAGAACCCTAGAAAATAATTTTATCCATAAAATGAAAGATGGAATAATTACATTTATTTACGCTATTTCCTGCTAAAAAGATTCCAAATAATTGCATTAAATGTATAATACCATGCTTTGAAAAGAACCCTAGAAAATATATTCATCCATAAAATGAAAGATGGAATAATTACATTTATTTATGCTATTTCCTGTTATAAAAGATTCCAAATAATTGCATTAAATGTATAATACCATGCTTTGAAAAGAACCCTCGAAAATATATTCATCTATAAAATGAAGGATGGAATAATTACATTTATTTATGCTATTTCCTGCTAAAAAGATTCCAAATAATTGCATTAAATGTATAACACCATGCTTTGAAAAGAACCCTAGAAAATAATTTCATCCATAAAATGAAAGATAGAATAATTACATGTATTTATGATATTTCCTGCTAAAAAGATTCCAAATAATTGCATTAAATGTATAACACCATGCTTTGAAAAGAACCCTAGAAAATAATTTCATCCATAAAATGAAAGATGGAATAATTACATTTATTTATGCTATTTCCTGCTAAAAAATTCCAAATAATTGCATTAAATGTATAACACCATGCTTTGAAAAGAACCCTAGAAAATAATTTCATCCATAAAATGAAAGATGGAATAATTACATTTATTTATGCTATTTTCTGCTAAAAAAATTCCAAATCATTGCATTAAATGTATAACACCATGCTTTGAAAAGAACCCTAGAAAATAATTTCATCCATAAAATGAAACATGGAATAATTACATTTATTTATGCTATTTTCTGCTAAAAAATTCCAAATCATTGCATTAAATGTCAGAAAAAGTAATTTCATTTATTTATATTTGCAAATTATTGAAATTTCTGTTTAATATTCAAATCTTTTTAGCAAATCAGAAGCTGCAATGTTATTAGTCCTGATCTTTTATCTCGGCCACTTTCTCACTGTCACAATGTAGGTTTTTTTTGAGGATTCTAGAAGCGATTTCATGGTTCTCTTTTAAATATTCCTCCTGACTAGTGTTTTGTTCGCATATTTTCTAACAATGAGTAGCGCCTTGCTTCTTAGTAAAACAGATAGTTTGTTAACCAGGTAATTCCTTTCGTAAATATCGGTTGCACAATTTTAAAGCAGATGCGAAAAGTGTTATAAAAAATTCTGACTATCGAATCAGAGCCAAGGGAATATTTTTAGCTCGTCCAGTTCTGAGTGGCATTACTGACCTGCAAATATTTAATATTTTTTCTTTCTTTTCCTTATCTCAAATAATCTAAATATAGTACGGAGACGTTCAAAGTTTACTTATCATAGTCTGTCGAGACAAAAGATGTCGGAGGCAAAGGAAGAAACTACAAAAGTGCTGCATATTTTGTTTTGTTAAGCAAAAAGTAAAGATGAGTCAATCCTCAATGAGGCCTGTATGATGGATGTTGCTGAAGAAAAAAACGTAAGAGATATCAAATGCAAAGTATCACTTGTGCATAAAGTCGTCGGCATAAAACTATTTATCGTTGGAAGGCCAGGCTTTTTTAGCATGTAGATTTTTTTGGAACTGACGAGTAGACAAATGCCCGCAGAAAAGTGTTTCAGCTGTTAAGAATAAAAGAATTCTCATGAGAAATTAGGACTATGAAGCAGAGTGAGCTAATTCAAAAACGAATATATAACGTTAGTCCAAATTATTCAGAATAGGCATATATATATGTATGCATTTGTGTATGTATATGTGTGTGTGTGTGTGTGTGTGTCTGTGCGAGGAGAGAAGAAAAGACAAATGAGGATAAAATGACAAAGTGAAAGGCTGAAGCACATTCACGCTCATATATATATATATATATATATATATATGTGTGTGTGTGTGTGTGTGTGTGTGTATATATATATATATATATATATATATATATATATATATATAAAGATCTTGCCTTATTTATATGGGAAACATCCTCAGTATTCGATATATGCTGTTTAGAAATATCAATAAATATGAACTGTACCAATATCTATCTATCTATCTATCTATCTATCTATCTATCTATCTATCTATCTCAGTTTATTCATAATCTATCTATCTATCTATCTATCTATCTATCTATCTATCTATCTCAGTTTATTCATAATCTATCTATCTATCTATCTATCTATCTATCTTTTCTTTGTTTTCCATGTCGACAATTTGTAATAATATACTTAGTTATGATCTGATAAAAATGACAGGATGGTTAAATAAAAAGAAGTCAAGATGAAAGTTGTATCTAAATCGCCTACACGTTTCGTCCTGTGATGGACTTTATCAAGGCAAAAAGACGAAATGAGCTTTATTCTAAATTACGTATCTATAAACAAACAGTGTTGTACATTGAAGAAACAAGTAGAAATCTAAAAAAAAATTACGTATATATGAACACAAAAGAGACATCACTAATAATAACCTACCAAATGCCTTAGTGATTCACAGGAATAAATTCAACCACAATTTCGATTTTTAAAATGTCACACTAATAAAAAGATTAAGCAATTTGTTCAGAAGAAAAGTTCTCGAGAGCGCCGCCATCCAGTATTATCAAAATATCAATTTACGCCCCGGATTTTTCACAATCTCACCGTTGCTTATGGAAATTGTACTAAAACAGACTAATATACATAACAAAAAGTTGAAAGAAAACGGTTGAATTTCCTTCATTTTCACATTTTGCACTACACATGAAGGAATTCTAAAACTAAAATATTCTGTTAATCTTTTTGAATGATTTGTGAGCGTTTTTATAGTTGCCAACACCGTTTGTTTATAGATACGTAATTTAGAATGAATCTCATTTCGTCTTCTTGCCTTGATAAAGTCCATCCCAAGACGAAACGCGGAGACTATTTAAATACAGTTTTCCTCTTTTCTATCTATCTATCTATCTATCTATCTATCTATCTATCTATCTATCTATCTGTCAGTCCGTCTTTTTATCTATCTATCTATCTATCTATCTATCTATCTATCTATCTATCTATGTTTGTCTTTTCTCATTTCTTTCCTTTTACTCTATCACAGGTTGTTCATATATATATATATATATATATATATATATATATATATATACACATATATATATATACATTTGTTTGCCTGTCTGTATGTGTGACGTCCTCTCTCTTTCTTCGCGTTATATATATGTATATATATATATATATATATATAGTCTACGAGAAAATTTGCAGAAATGTTCTTGACCAGCATCTCTATCTCATTTTTCTTTTTAATCGTTTCGCTCCAAGCAAGGCGCAGGGGGGGGGGGCTATATAAGAGAGTTCAAGTTTTAGGTAGGAGGAGACAGAAAGGAAAGAACCAGATACTGGAGGTGTTAGAGAAAGGGTAAGAGAAATATTGGAACACAGGTGTGAAGACATTTCCGAAGGTAGAGAGATAGGAAAAGAACAAGACACACGGGGTGATGTAGAAAGGACGAGGGAAGGACTGAAGTCAAGTGGATAAGAGACGAGAATTGATATTATATATATATATATATATATTTAATCATATCACCCCCAAGCAAGGTATTCCACTGCCACTATATCGCAGGGGGTTACACAGAGCGATTGGGTACAGGAAATGTCAGGAGGAAGGTGATAGACGAGTTAGGATTTACATAAGGAGAGTGTTGGAGAGAATGGATGCGAGTTAGTGTGTTAGGAGGTGTCTAGTGACCTTACATTTAAACCCCTGGAGGTTGTAGCCGTCGGAGAAGCAATCATGCGGTAGGGAATTCCACAGTCGGGAAGTGCGAGGAAAGAAGCTGTTGGAGTAGAAATTGCGGTTACATTTCATCGGTTTCACTATAAAAGGGTGGGACCTAGTTGCCAATCTAGTATCTCGTGCAAATTACACCTAGGGGGTTCCAGTGATTTAATTTCATCTGAGCAGAAGCCGTGAAAATATTTATAGAAGAGGTAGAGGGAAGCCACGTCACGCCGGTGAGAGAGTGACTGCAACCGGTCAGCTAAGTCGGTATCGATCACATTACAGATTCTCCGCTGTATTTTGTCAAGCACCCCGAGGAGGATAGCAAGGGCACCCGACCAGATGTGGCAGCAATATTCAATATACGGGCGGACGGTAGATTTCTATATGTGCAGGATATATTCAGACGGATAGAATTTCCGGGCCCTGCACAGAGAGCCGATTTTCATGGCAGCGGATTTAGCAATGGATTCGACGTAGTCATTCCAATTGAGATCCACTGAGAGTGTGAGGCCAAGCAGGCGTAGTGTTTTACTCTCTGAGAGGCAAGCCTGTTCCATGGTAATGGGAGGGAGGTGCGGTTGTCTGTGGTGGTTAATTGATAGCAGCTTAGTTTTGGAAGAATTGAATTGAATTGTATATATTAAAAGACAAGATAAAAAACAATTATTTTAGCCGACATGTTTACTTCACCGATGTACTTTTTAAAGTAAGGCTTTCACTGACCTTTCAATCAACTGATGAATATTTGTCAACGTTCTCAAATTTGGAAGCCTTCATAAACCAATGACATGTATATAAACACTTGCAAAAATAAATCCTTACGTTTGCCTTGATATTGTCTTTTAGATAACAAAACCCATCGGATAAAAATAGTTTTTCTTCTTATAATGTGTTCAAGAAACATATGATATAGGTTAAGAAATTAAATTGAATTACCAAACACTCACAAGCGGATAAAATCATCAATGTTTGGTATCTGAAAGATAAGTTTTGGAACATTTAATTAACGGAAGCACTGTTTATAGTTTGTTTCTGTCGCTTGTTCTCTCTCTCTCTCTCTCTTTCTCTCTCTCTACATATATATATATATACATTCACTTAGCTATATTATCAAAAATAAATCGTTTTCACCATTTATTTTTCATTTCAACGTATCACCAGATGAGGAGCAAACGTAGCTCTGAAACGCGAAAATTTTTGTGTAGTGATACTATGCTTTTATAAATCATTGTAACAACCATTACACTATATATATATATATATATATATATATATATAATTTTATCGCTGAAATGGCCATTCAACGAAATTAAATTTCGGAATCTTTTACTTACTTTATATATATATATATATATATATATATATATATATATATATATATATATAAATTCAGGTAAAGATTCAGGTAAAGATTAGCTGAAATAGCCATTTAACGAAATTAAATTTCGGAAGTTTTGACTTACTTTATATATTTGACACTGTATATAGATAATATTATTCACATCGAGACCTCTAACTTTATCAATTTTAATATTAATTGGTTTAATATTAATAGGATCAGTCTTTAGGATTTCATCAATTTGCTCATTCTTTTGGGATTTTAATATATATATATATATATATATATATATATATATTCCGTCAAGATCAGTGAAACGTAACGATAAACATAGCATTATATATATATGTGTGTGTGTGTGTGTATGTGTGTGTGTGTGTGTGTGTGTGTGTGTTTGTGAATAGAAAAATGAAGGAATCTTTAACCCGGCTGTAAAAAATTAAATATATTTTTATTTATATATTAATTATTTAAATATTGAAAGAAATCAGAAGTACAAATTGTTTTCTGCGAAACAAACTCGCAAAAATATTTAGTGAATAACTTTTAAAGAATAAGAAATTGAATTGTGTTCAGGCAGGGTTACGGTTAGAGATTAACAGCAGTGTTAGGGTTAGAGGTTAACGGCAGATTTAGGGTTAGAGGTTAACGGCAGGGTTAGGGTTAGAGATTAACGGCAGTGTTAGGGTTAGAGGTTAACGACAGGGTTAGGGTTAGAGGTTAACGGCAGGGTTAGGGTTAAAGATTAACGGCAGTGTTAGGGTTAGAGGTTAACGGCAGGGTTAGGGTTAGAAGTTAACGGCAGGGTTAGGGTTAGAGGTTAACGGCAGGGTTAGGGTTAGAGATTAACGGCAGGTTTAGGGTTAGAGGTTAACGGCAGGGTTAGTGTTAGAGGTTAACGGCAGGGTTAGGGTTAGAGATTAACGGCAAGTTCAGGGTTAGAGATTAACGGCAGGGTTAGGGTTAGAGGTTAACGGCAGAGTCAGGGTTAGAGGTTAACGGCAGGGTTAGGGTTAGAGATTAACGGCAGGGTTAGGGTTAGAGATTAACGGCAGGGTTAGGGTTAGAAGTTAACGACAGGGTTAGTGTTAGAGGTTAACGGCAGGGTTAGGGTTAGAGGTTGACGGCAGGTTTAGGGTTAGAGATTAACGGCAGGGTTAGGGTTAGAGGTTAACGGCAGGGTTAGGGTTAGAAGTTAACGGCAGGGTTAGGGTTAGAAGTTAACGACAGGGTTAGTGTTAGAGGTTAACGGCAGGGTTAGGGTTAGAGATTAACGGCAGGGTTAGGGTTAGAGGTTAACGGCAGGGTTAGGGTTAGAGATTAACGGCAGAGTTAGGGTTAGAGGTTAACGGCAGGGTTAGGGTTAGAGGTTAACGGCAGGGTTAGGGTTAGAGATTAACGGCAGGTTTAGGGTTAGAGGTTAACGGCAGGGTTAGGGTTAGAGATTAACGGCAGGTTTAGGTTTAGAGTTTAACGGCAGGTTTAGGGTTAGAGGTTAACGGCAGGGTTAGGGTTAGAGATTAACGGCAGGTTTAGGGTTAGAGTTTAACGGCAGGGTTAGGGTTAGAGGTTAACGGCAGGGTTAGGGTTAGAGGTTAACGGCAGGGTTAGGGTTAGAGATTAACGGCAGGTTTAGGGTTAGAGATTAACGGCAGGGTTAGGGTTAGAGGTTAACGGCAGGGTTAGGCTTAGAGTTCAACGGCAGGTTTAGGGTTAGAGGTTAACGGCGAGATGTGACTTCCCTCTGTCTCTTCTATAAATCTTTTCATGGCTGACGAACTTAAGTCACTGGTTCCCCCTCCACAAGAAATTAATCGTGCAACCAGACTGGCAACAAGGTCCCACCCTTTTACTGTTAGATCAACCAAATGCAGCCGACAATTCTACTCCATCAACTTCTTTTCTCGCGCTTGCCACTCGTGAAATTCCCTTCCATCTCCTTGCTTTCCTGACTGTTACAACCTCCATGAATTTAAATGCAAAGTAAATTCCAATCTTTTTTCCACTTAATTCCAGCCCTTTCTACATCATTCTTTGTATCTTGTTCTTTTTCTTTCTCTCTACCTTCGCGACTGTCTTCACTACAATATTCACACCCTTCTGTTTCTCTTTCTCTTTCGCCCCCTGCTACTGGTTCGTCATTCTCTTCACTCTTCTCCTGCCTAAAACCTTAACTCTCTCAAGTAGTCCCGGCATATCAGTGGCGGTACCACCTTGCTTAGAGTGAAATGATTAAAAAAATTAATTATCTGATGGGTGCGTATTTTTCGATCGCATAAAAGGATCTTTCAAACACACAACCGAAAGTTTAAAATAAGGCAGTAGCTGTTCAAGAAAAGCGAGAGATGGAGAAAGAAAGAGAGGGCTATGTATACATAGGATGTACTGAAGGAATTTTTAAAAAGCGTTGGTATAATCGCAAATCTATTTTCAAGCAGGTGAGCTAAGAAAATTGTACCAAACTAGCCCACACGTGTGGAAATTAAAAGAAGGAAATGGCAAGATATTTTAACTAACTTGGAGATTATTAAAAACGGGTAAACCATGCAATGGCTGTGATGACTGCAGATTTTACCAGAAGAGGTTAGCCACAGTAGTAATTTCCAATGTGAGAAAGATTGCTAAATGAAAGATCCAAAATAATGTCTACATGCAAATACATGAGAAAATGTATTTTAAGATCATACAAACCGGATGAAAATGTTGAAAATTTTCTACAAGCTCCTCTGTCATCTAAAACATTCAGTTATGCGTTCTGAACGTTCCTGCTACGTGTTCAAAAAGAACATTGAAAAATCAGTTGTTATATAACACCTGAATACACACACACACACACACACACACACAGAGACACAGAGACACACACACATTGCTAGTGTGTGTGTGTATATATATATATATATATATATATATATATATACACTAGCAGTATAGCCCGGACATAAAGGACAGATAGATAAACAGACACACACACAAACATCTTGCCTTTTATATATATATATATATATATATATATATATATATATTATCGATCTTCTGCACTATTGTAAGACTGCAAAATTGAAACTTCTGAATATCGTTTCTTTTGTCTTTGTCTCTGAGTGTATCAAATTTGATTAAAATCGGACCTCTCCTTCTATAACCCGATTTTTTCGATTATCGATTTGCGATATTTATCGGGGGGTACCTCGACACAAAACCTAGCTAAGAACACTCGCAGACGCTTATAGTACAACTGTGTAAATTTTCAAGAAAATCGGATCAGCCGTTTCGGAGTCTACAGGTAACGGACGCACACAGAAACACAGACACATATACACACACAGACAAAGTCCCTTTTATAAATAAGTTTATCCTGACGATGCGGCGAGTGAAACCGCGGTCTGCTTTGGTTCACTTTAGATTTAGTTCGATATATATATATATATATATATATATATATATATATATATATCATTATTTTTATATATATATACATATATACATATCATTATTATTATATTATATATAGATATACATCTATTTAATAGATTACTGGTAAGTTTCAGATTACTCTATTTAATTAATGACAATTACGTCGCGTGAAAATCAATCTATCTGGGCCAGTTCATTATGACTTTATCTATATATCTATCGACCTCTCTATCTCAATCAGGCTATCCATATCAATTTCATTTTTTTCTGTCTTTATGCCTGTCTGTATCTCCTGTCTTTCTCCTCTCTCTCTCTCTCTCTCTTTATATATATATATTATAGACTACTGTAATGTTTCAGATTACTGTCCTGACATTTGGGAATGACAATTACGTAGCGTGATAATTGTTGTCAGCTCGATTTACAATGTAGATTCTCCAGTGGTAGTCGTCGAAGTAGTTTGAGAGGCCGCCACAAAGAAATACGATATCAAGTGAAGGTGGCCATGGGATAAAACCGTGTCGAATACGAACAATTCGAAGACATCCAATACGGCTCTGTATGCTGTATCTCTCGATCGAAAAGAACGCTTGTGTATCTGATTAAAACAGGACACCTGTGTCGAAAACATTCTGTATTAACCTGAGATCATTTCGTATGGTAATATTATGTTTCATTATGAGGAATATCGGTATTGACTAGCAAGCAAGTCGAGAAGCAAGTCGGTTAAAATTTCCAAATGATTTTACGTAAAACATTTTTTTATGTCGGCATATTTCTTAAGTATAATAATGTCTGTTTTTCTGTGTCCTCCATTGATGTGGATTCTGTTACCTAGTACGGTTCTTTTTAGGTAGTTCTAAGTGCCTGTCGACAAGGTACGAAGTTGCATAGTCCTTGTCAAGACCCGCAGGCTTTACTAGTTCAAACTATTTGAAACCATTGCTCTTAGCAATTGTATAGAGCTGACAGTTCAGATATTTCCAAATGGATTTGATGACATGCATGGAATCCATACGAAAGAGAAGCCACCGTTTGTTCCGGCATGATTTAGACCACTTGATCACAGAGAGGGTTATGACTCTTTTAAGTAAATGTGCTGTGTGCCTTCAGGATATAGACGTTCATCATCGTCGTCCTACGGCCTTGGACGAGATAAAGTTCACAACCTCCCTCCAGTATTCCCTGTGCATTTGGAACCCTGGCGCAGTTTATACCGAAATTCATAATCTTGTCAAATGGCTGAATATTTGATGCTTCGCCAGGGCTACCAATGGTGCTTTTATTGTGACACCAACACTGGATGGGTTGCCTCCAGGCCCCATCCTGTTATTTAACCCATAACTGAAGGGAAATGACGGATTTATACCTTTCCCAAGGGTACCAGTGCTAAAGTGAATGCAGGGTACTCAACTGGAATTCGAACACGGCTCACCGATTTCTCTTTCCAAGCCGACATCCACTGCACCACAACGCACATCCGTCACTGAACGCTTACAGCGCCTGGACTTCCCAAGCGGTTACCCATCTAAGTACTGACCCGGCTCACGTTGCTTAACTGCGGTGATCGAACGAGAACCGGTGTATTCAACGTGATATGGCCGTAAGCACGCACATCCGTCACTAAACGCTTACAGCTCCCGGTATTCCCAAGCGGTTACCCATCTAAGTACTGACCAGGCTCAACGTTGCTTAACTTCGGTGAACCGGTGTATTCAACGTGATATGGCCGTAAGCACGCACATCCGTCACTACACGCTTACAGCACCTGGTATTCCCAAACGGTTACCCATCTAAGTACTGACCAGGTTCAACGTTGCTTAAGTTCGGTGAACCGGTGTATTCAACGTGATATGGCCGTAATATAGTCTGTCACATCTTATCTATTTCAGCTCTTAATACGTTTTCTCTCAATATTTGTCCAAGACCCTGCTCGACTGTTCAATTGCTTAAGCCTATCAAATATGTCGCGGTGTTTTCCCATGTCTCTCTTTCCCTCTATCTTTCCTGTGAGTATCAGATTCCATGCCCTCCATCCTCGAGAAATTTTAGTTGTCTCTTCCTGATGTTAAGTAGAAGTATAAATTCTCTGTTCATTCTCGCCAGCACCTCGTCCTTGCTCTCATTTTTTTTTGTTTTTTTAGATTTCTACTTGTTTCTTCAATGTACAACACTGTTTGTTTATAGATACGTAATTTAGAATAAAGCTCATTTCGTCTTTTTGCCTTGATAAAGTCCATCACAGGACGAAACGCGTAGGCGATTTAGATACAACTTTCCTCTTGTCTTCTTTTTATTTAACCATCCTGTCATTTTTATCAGATCATAACTAAGTATATTATTACAAATTGTCGACATGGAAAACAAAGAAAAGATAGATAGATAGATAGATAGATAGATAGATAGATAGATAGATAAAAACAAGAAAACCAAACATATAAACATATAGATAGATATAAAAAGTTTAAATTAAATAGATAAAGAACAGAATTGAGTAGATAGATAGATAGATAGATAGATAGATAGATAGATAGATAGATAGATAGATAGATAGATAGATAAAAGAATTCGGTGGATTGTTACATAGATTGATAGATAAATAAAAATATGAACCAAGGCTGAAATTGTGTCACTCACAGAGAAGTGGATTGTAAAGATTTTGTCTCAGTTTTGTGTACTTAAGAGAACCAGTAAAGTCAACAAAGAAAGAACTTTAAAACAAAAAGAACAGAATTAGATAGATAGATAGATAGATAGATAGATAGATAGATAGATAGATAGATAGATAAGGAAGAGAATGAGATAGATAGATAGATAGATAGATAGATAGATAGATAGATATGAACAGAATGAGATAGATAGATAGATAGATAGATAAGGAAGAGAATGAGATAGATAGATAGATAGATAGATAGATAGATAGATAGATAGATAGATAGATAGATAGATCATGGTAAAACTATGATAGATAGATATATATTGGTACAGTTCATATTTATTGATATTTATAAACAGCATATATCGAATACTGAGGATGTTTCCCATATAAATAAGGCAAGATCTTTATATATATATATATATATATATATATATATACCTACACACACACACACACACACACACACATATATATATATGAGCGTGAATGTGCTTCAGCCTTTCTCTTTGTCATTTTATCCTCATTTGTATCCACTACATCCTTCAGTTGAACTACATTTCTCTTGCTTCGAGTCTTTCATGCATCTTTGAGGTGATTGTCCAACATTCACTGCCATCTCAGCAGGGTTAGGGTTAGGGTTAGGGTTAGGGTTAGGGTTAACCCATCTCAGAGGACAGTCCGCGAAAGTACATAGCTGCTTAGTTTCACAGAAGACACGTAGGCAAAATAATTCTTAAAGAATTAATGGATTTATTCCTTAAACCGATATTTCTTTACTTTAAACGTTATGTTTATTGAACAACCGTGCTTGAATTAGTAGCCCGTTTAATTCGTATTATGTCTGTGTTATGGTGCCTTCCTATGAGGAATGGACTCTTACTCTTACTACATATATCTACTTGCCTGACTTCCGAGAGGAAGTTAACGGCAGTCAAGTAGGCAGCTAATAAGCAGTTAAAACCAGTTACTAGTTGAGCAATAAGCAGCGTAATTGTACCGTTTGGACTTAGTTATTTCTATTCACTCATTGCTAACACTTACTTTGTACATATGTTCATGTTATACTAATACACTCTTTTGAAGCTACCTTCTGTGTTTTGTGTCTTACTTCCGACCAAATCGGTCACTACAACTTTGCGGCGAAGTTTCGTCACAGCAACTCCACAACTAATTGGCGACGAAGATCAACAACAGTCTGCCGGCCTATGCACGCAATAATTCTTAACACAGAACGTATGCTCTCCATCAATGAGTATTTCTCGAGTTCGCAAACCAACAGACTGTGTCAAATAAGATAGAACACAAAATAATCTGCAAATTTATTGATTCTAACCTGGCATATCAGCATGTCTCACTTTCTCATCTCCTTCCATGGTAATTATTCTGCAGAACTGTTCGCTCTTCGAAATGGTGAGAGTGTGCCGCCAATCTAATATTGATCTTAAAGTGATAATGTGTAGAAACATTATCACTTTAAGATCAATATTAGATTGGCGGCACACTCTCATAATTTTACATTCGAAATGCCTAGCTAAAAGAACACTCAAAAATGCAACCTACAGAACGTGGAAACTAAAATTAAAAAGGTGAAGAATTTTAAATGCCTTGGGAGTGTTCTGTCAGAGGATGGAAAGTTTGACACTGAGATCCAAAGACCAATTGGCATGAACAAAGACACATTTCAACAGCTAACCAGAGTATGAACTTAAATCACTGCTGCCCCCTAGGTGTGAGTTTGCACGAGATACTAGATTGGCAACTAGGTCCTACCCTTTTACAGTGAAACCGATGAAATATAACCGCAATTTCTACTCCAACAGCTCGCACTTCCCGCCTGTGAAATTCCCTTCCGCATGCTTGCTTCCCCGACGGCTATAACCTCCAGGAGTTTAAATGTATGGTCAATAGACACCGTCTAACACACTAACTCTCCCATTCTCTCCAACTTTCCCCCTATATACATCCTAACTCATCTATCGCCATGTGTAACCCCCTGCACTATAGTGGCAGTGGAATGCCTTGCTTGGGGTGACATGATTAAAAAAATGTACTGAGAGACAGAAAGATCTCATTGGTAACAAAGAAAAGTTTTCTAGACTACTGTAATATATATACCTCTATATAACAGCAAACATTGGACGATCTCTTCAAGATTAAAAGAGAAGCTAGAAGCATTAGAAATGTGGATGTATAGAAAGATGATGAGGATACCATTGACCTAGCTTTTGAGTCCCGACATGATGGAGAGGATGCAAACGCGAAGAAAACTTAGCCTCAGAAAGAAACAGCTGAGGTTTCTTGGACATGTAATGAGGAAGGAAGGTTTGGATAATCTAATACTCACAAGACAGATAGAGAAAAAAAAGACAAAGGAATAACCGCGAGACATACTGAATCAGCTTGAGTAAGTGGATGGTGAATAGGGACAAGATACTCAGAGGAAAAATATTAGGATATTATTTTCTTCAAAAATGTATATATTTCTATAAAAGTCTGTTTTTATGTATAGATGTCTATAAAAGTGTGTTTTTTTATACTTTCATAGTGTTTTTTCCCCAGTTTGGGGGTTTACTATTTGCTCATAACTGTGACCCTAACAAGTCCGGGTCAGGGTGGACCTGGGAACAACAGCAATTAAGAGGTGGTTCCATGCTCCTCACAACTTCCCAATGAGAAGCCTTGCGACTACTTCGGGTCAG
This sequence comes from Ascarosepion bandense, assembly GCA_037127315.1. NCBI lineage: Eukaryota > Metazoa > Mollusca > Cephalopoda > Sepiida > Sepiidae > Ascarosepion > Ascarosepion bandense. The sequence goes on from JBBBDQ010001126.1 coordinate 36,539, forward strand.
GGTGGACCTGGGAACAACAGCAATTAAGAGGTGGTTCCATGCTCCTCACAACTTCCCAATCAGAGAACTTGCCTACTACTTCGGGTCAGGGTGGACCTGGGAACAACAGCAATTAAGAGGTGGTTCCATGCTCCTCACAACTTCCCAATGAGAGGCCTTGCAACTACTTCGGGTCAGGTTGGACCTGGGAACAACAGCAATTAAGAGGTGGTTCCATGCTCCTCACAACTTCCCAATCAGAGAACTTGCCTACTACTTCGGGTCAGGGTGGACCTGGGAACAACAGCAATTAAGAGGTGGTTCCATGCTCCTCACAACCTTCCAATCAGAGGCCTTGCTGCCGGATACTGTTTACCGTCATACACAGGAGCCTTTGAAGATGAAACTTGACTGGAATGTAAGAAGCGAGATTGTTTCAAAAGCAATATATATTTTTTAATCGTGTCACCCCTAGCAAGGCATTCCCCTGCCACTATAGCGCAGGGGGTTACATAGAGGGATTGGGTATAGGAAATGTCAGAAGGAGGGTGATAGACAACTTAGGATGTACATAGGGAGAGAGTTGGAGAGAGTGGGTGTGAGTTAGTGTGTTAGGAGGTGTCCATTGACCTTACATTTAAACTCCTGGAGGTTGAATCCGTCGGGGAAGCAAGCATGCGGTAGGGAATTGCACAGGCGTGAAGTGCGAGGAAAGAAGCTGTTGGAGTAGAAATAGAGGTTACATTTCATCGGTTTCACTGTAAAAGGGTGGGACCTATATATATATATATATATATATATATATATATATATACATATGTATATATCCATTTTCTAAATCAGTTGTTCCCTCCCCCACCTTTTTTTTTGTTTTGTTTTTTGCTCTGAGACGTATTTTTGGAATTAAAATTTGCTCATGCCTCCTCAAAAGCGAGTCCCGGTGAGAAGGTGTGAGCAGCACTACGGATTGTCCAGAGAGAGAGGTAAAGAGGTAAACCGCGAATTCGAACGTTATCTTTGATATCTCTCTACTCCAATCTGAGGCGGTCCTGGGTATGACGGTAAACTGCATCCGGCAGCAAGGCCTATAATTGGAAGATTGTGAGGAGCATGGAACCTACTCATAATTGCTGTTGTTCCCAAATCCACTATGACCCGGAGTGGTAGCACCTGTTAGGGTTCTAGTTATGAGCAAATAGTTAACTCTCAAAGTGAGGTCAGAAAACTATGAAAGTATAAAATTACACTTTTATAGAAATATATATATTTTTGAATGAAAAATATTACAAATAACACATTTTGAAGAAAAAAATTCTCAGCAAAAGATTTTTGAATACAAAACTTGTAAATATAAAAATACACTTCTATAGAAAAATATACATAAAAATAGACTTTTATAGAAAAATATATATTTTCGATAGAAAAATATTACCAAGAATACATTTTTGAAGAAAAGTTATTACGATAACACACTTTTGAAGGAAAAATTTTCAGCAATACATTTTTGAATACAAAAGTCGAAGAGATTTTTATTTTTCTAAAATAAAGAATAAAAACAAAAATTCATTAAATCGGACTAAATCAACCTTTTCACTATAACCGGACATTATAAAAAACAAAAAAGAATACCTTAAAACTCCCACCTTTTTGGCACGAAGGTTGATATGCCGTTAAACAAACCTCAAACTCAAATCAATCAAACCATGTTACAATATTCTTAATACTTGATATAATGCAAATGTTTCATAATAACAAAATCGGTCAATAATTGTTTATATGTATTTATACTGGGATTTATGCATACAAGTAAACCATATTAATATTTTAAACTTCGAAATTATATTTTAGCATATCAATTTTTTAAAAAAATGTTTCCTAATCTTTGATTGCCTTTCAATCAATTCGCGCTACCTACTATCCACTTCAACCGAACCGATTCGAAACCACATAGTTACATTATTAGTTAATAAAATTCAGTTGCCGCTGAGAATTCTATGTCTTCTTTTATTGTTGGTTAGATAAAAAGAACTCGTGTCCTCTTTAAAGATGCGTCATCTTTTGTATCCTACGTTCAATGACTGTTTTTCTTTTTCTTGTCTTAATTTTAAAAATTTTCTTTTATACTTTTATGTAAGCAAAATATATATTTTTAAATATATTTACTAAAAGTAATGTCGGAAATCTTTTGATTCAAGAATGAATCACAGCCGTTAATATCTGCTCCAAGCTTCGAGCTAAATATCTTCTGAACGGAGACAGATCGGGAAACAAGAAACTAGATTCAACGTTGTGCAAATTTACAACGGAAGTTCTTTTTTTACCACCAAGACATGACATATGTGCGGATTTTAGACATTCTTATTTCTCTATTGTTGACATGATTTAATCATTTGAATAATTTCTACTCCGTAGAATCTCGGCTTCAAGTCACTTCCCCATCATGAAAACGTAACCTGCTAGTTCCTTTTCTATGAATAATGTTTATAGCTTCTACGTAGCCGCCTGTATTTTGTCAAATTAAGCAACGCCCTTAATTGTCGTTGAATAATGTGCGTCACAAAAAAGTGTTGGGGCTTCTCGATAACCGTGAGATATTTGTAAGATCATCTCTCTTATAATAAATTATATATATATATATATAAAACGTAGAAAATTGGTATTTATGTCAGGTAAATTCCGATAGAGACGAACTCAAAAGAACTCAATCTTAAATTTATTTCAATTGAATATAAATATAATACTACTAATGGTCATATTTTAATTTGTATTAAAAGTATAATATACAATGTAATTTTCTCGAAATCTTTGATTTATAAGTAAAATTTTTGTTTTTTCTTTTTTTCATTTATTCCTGCTATCGTTATACCATCTTTCTAATATCAATCTATTTGTTGCAAAGCTTTTTTTTATTAAAATAGATTTTTATATAAATAATTTTATGTCTCCATTTACTTTAATTTCATAGTTTGTCAGTAATTACTTTCATTAAAATATATATATATATATATATTAGATAATTTATCAAAATTTTATTAGGCGTCGACAGAATTCAGAAAGTACTGGACGGCCGTTTTGTCCTATATTTAGGACTACATCAAGCAGTGCGCATCACTATCAGGAATTGAAACCCAGACAGTCGCGTTATTAAGCAAACATCATACCAACTGTACTATGGGCCCGGTAACGGCGCACTGCTGATGAGTCCCAAATATAGGACGAAACGGCCGTCCAGTGCTTTCTGCATTCTCTTGAGGTCCAATAAAAACTTGATGAATTATCTAATTATTTCAAATCCTCCTACAATTTCAACATATATATATATATATATATATATATATATATATATATATCGCTCTAGCTATTGGGCGCGTATAATGATATGCGCTAAAATGTCTGCCTACTTCCACCGAACGCCCATAGCCCAGGGGTGAAGTCGCCGACTGACGCCATTTCGGTCGGGTTTCAATCCTGGGTAAAAAAGCAATCGGAGTCTTACCGTACTGATGAGCTGTGATAGGGCGAAACAGATTTGTCTGCGGATGACAATATATATATATATATATATATATATATATATATATATATATATACATTACAGTCTGCCAAGTTGTTACGCTAATATGTACTTACGCTTTAAATGAAAATAAATGCTGTGTTTAGTTTATTCATAACAAAATTAGTGGGTAAAATTAATATTAATGTGTGTTGATTGACAGAGAAGATTAAGCGTTTAAGTTAAATATCAAATGAAATTAAACGCATGTTTATAAATATCCAAAATGACGAAAAAAAAAATATATATAATTCCATTATTTGGGACACCTTGTATTCATTTGAGCGTCATTGTATATACCGATGATATCTCTTTTGAAAACAGGGACAGAAGAAATGTCAGATTTATCCAATGTATACTGGATCGCAATCTTAGAAAACATTTACATTTATAAGAGATAGGCATAAAAGGTCGAAAAACTGCCGGTATGGGTTTCCAATCACGAGGCTAAGTGATGTTTATGATATCTCAAAACAACTTTTAAAGGATGTTTCTTGCCGTAGGCAAGCATTTCCGGCTGGGAAATATCAGTGCAAGTGAAATGAAAAAAAAAAAAAGAAATCAAAATAAAAGAAAAAGAAAAAAAATGGAAGGAATTACTGTCTATGTATATAAAACCAAAGGATCTTGCTTTCCGGAAATGGCATCTTGATTTTGGGTTGGAATTACTCTCACAGATAAATACGCCGTATTATATTGATAGATGAAGATATTACATGGTTCCTTTCAAAGAGATTTGGCCACTGTTGTTAGTCTAAAATAGGAGCAATCAATACTCATTTCTGCAAACCTGACTGCGTTTCTGCTGAGACAATGTTATTTTTTAGTGTTATTTTTGCGAAGATATTCGACAAATATTTTCGCAAAGATATTTGACAAATAAACTGGCAGTTTCTGGCGCACAAAAGGTTAACACCCAAATACCCAGTAAAACCGCTTTTACGTAAAACTGGTATAGCAGAGATAACATTCCTTTGAAATTATCAAACGCTGTTAATTTTCAATATTTTTAGAAACTATGCCTCTTTTTTTTTCTAATTTCGAATGTGTTCTCCTGTATTCTTTTTCAACTGAAGTGAAGGAGAATGACTACATCGAATCTTTAGCTTCATGGGTCACCTTGTCTGGCCCGAAAGTTATTCTCATCATAATCTACATATTTATAAATTTATCGTGAGTTGAAAACTGTTGCCATGTCTGATCTTGTGCTATTGCTAAGAATGAACTACGACACAAACATCCAGAAAAAAACTCTTTGCGTACAATTGATATAGCAGAGATAACATTTACTTGGAATGAACAACAGAAAGTTTCATCATTTTGAGTAACCATGTTTTTCGTTTTTAATGTCTAGGTTTATCGAAATATTTTTTTCCAATTTGGAATGTGTTTTCATACCTTCTTTTTCAACCGAAGTGAAGTGGAACAATTGCATTTTAATCTGTAGCTATATCTACTACTAGAAAGATTGGTTCATTTTGTCTGGCCAAAATGTTATCCTCGTCATAATCTACATATTTATAAATCTACCCTTTGTCCGTGAGTTCAAAACTGTTGTCATATATGATCTTCTGCTATTGCTAAGAATGAACTATTATAGAAGCACCCAGACAAACCTCGTTCCGTATAATTGATATAGCAGAGATAACATTCATTTGGAACTATCTATCAACAGGCCATTTTCAGTATTTTTAGTAACTATGCTTATTTGTTTTTTATTTCTAGCTCTATCTAAATATATTTTCCAATTTCGCATGTGTTTTCATACATTCCTTTTCAACTGAACTGAAGGGCAATGACTAAATCGAATCTTTAGCTGTGTTTACTACTAGAAACTTTGGGTTCCTTTGTCTGACCAGAAAGCTTTTCCCGTCATAATCTACATATTTATAAATCTACCCTTTGTCCGTGAGTTGAAAACTGTTGTCATATATGATCTTCTGCTATTGCTAAGAATTAACTACTACACAAGCACGCAGACAAACCTCTTTCCGTATAATTGATATAGCAGGGATAACATTCATTTGGAACTATCTATCAAGAGGGCATTTCAACATTTTTAGTAGCTATGCTTTTTTGTTTTTTATTTCTTGCTCTATCGAAATATTTTTTCCAATTTCGATTGTGTTTTCAGATATTGTTTTTCGAGTCCATAGTTAAATCCACTGTTAAGAAGGCTGGGTCACTGTGTCGGGCCAGGAAGTTTTTTTTATCTCAATCTATCTTGCACATATACAAATCGACCATCCGACCGTGCATGGAAGACTGTTATCATATCTGGTCAGGCGCCCCTGCTGTTCATCTCAAGTTCTCAGATTTCTCGACAGGCTCCAAAGGAGAATATGTTATGTGGAGCTATGACAAATAGGGAATACTGGAAGGGTGTAGTGAGTTCTATCTCAGCCAAGGCCGCAGGATGAAGATGATGAAGAAATTTGGCGAGGCAGACAAACATAACCTCGCTGCTGATCTTGGGAAGGACCTCCGCACAGTAGTAGACTGGGGTAAGAAGTGGCCTGTAAATTTCACTGCTTCTAAAACAAAACTTCTATCTGTCAATCATCATGGGCAACTTCTCCTGCCACCCATAAGCATGCACCAACCAAGTCTCTCTGAAAGCAACACACTGTTCTTCATCGGTCTTACCCTATCTTCTGACCTCAAGTTGAAACACTACATTGAATCAATAGCTATATCCACTGCTAAGAAGGTTGGGTCACTGTGTCGGGCCAGGAAGTTTTTCCCGCCTGAATCCATCCTGCATATATACAAATCAACCATTCATCCGTGCATAGAATACTTCTGCCATATATGGTCAGGCGCCCCTGCCGTTCATCTCAGTGTTCTCGACAGTCTCCAAAGGAGAATCAGTAATGTGATAGGTACCGACTTGGCGGCTCGACTACAGCCACTTCCCCACCGACGAAATGTGGCCTCCCTTTGTCTGTTCTATAAATACTTTCATGGTTTCTGCTCGGACGAACTTAAGTCACTGGTGCAGAATTTCTAGAACGACCTTCTTACTGACCGATCTTCTCTGGACCCATCTGCCTATGCCCTGTTGGCAGAAATTTAAGAGGCACTGTGTCAACTAAGTTTAAACTCATGCAAGAAGAGGAAACAAAGATCCTGTTTTGTCATGATCATAATTAAGGGCTTTTATGCCTTAAGAGTATTTCTATCTGAAAATAAGTTAAAAATTATTAAATATCACACAATTATTATGTATAACAAAATTCACCTGATATACACCTTGTTTGTTTGTTTGTTTTTGAGGCTTAACGACCTATCAATCCTTATGGGATCATTTTAAGGTCATAACCAGTGATTTTTGGGTAAGGTTATTTTTTTTACAACATTTTTCTTTTTCACGATTCATTGGGATTTTTGTTTTTAAGAGCAGAGTCCCCAAGTCCTACCCTTGTTATTTAACCCATAACTGGAGGGAATTAATACCTTTCCCAAGGGTACCAGTGCTTAAGTGAATACAGGATATTCAACTGCAATTCGAACTCGGCTCACCGATTTCTCTTTCTGAGCCGCTATCCACTGCACCACAACGCACATCCGTCACTAAACGCTTACAGCACCTGGTATTCCCAAGCAATCACAGATCTAAGTACTCACCAGGCTCAAGGTTGCTTCCCTTCGGTGATCGAGCGAGAATCGGTGTATTCAACGTGATAGGCCGTAAGCCTAGCTTTTTTGGACGATTAGCTTTGAGTTTTTTGTCTGCGTCCATTGTAAAGTCCTGAAACTTGTTTGGATACTATTTGTACAAGCTTCTTGTAATCTCCCATCGTGTCAAACCGAGATTCATATTCATTGGTGGTTAATAGCGTGCAACCTCATACAATAACATCAATAAGTACTGGATATTAATCTCAAAATATGCATTTTGTCTTAAGAAATTTTCAGGTATGTTTTCTTTGTTGCCGAGCTTGAAAAGTACCTCCAATCCGTGGTGAACTGGGGTAAGAAATGGCTCGTTAAATTTATTGCTTCCAAAACGAAGCTGCTATCTAATAACCACCACAGACAATCGTTCCTCCCGCACATTAACATGGATCAGGCTTCTCTCCCTGAAAGTAAACGCTGCGTCTCTTCGGATTAACTCTCACATCAGACCTCAAGTGGAATAACTATATAGAATCCATAGCTAAATCCGCTGCTAAGAAAGTCGGTTCTCTGTGTAGGGCCAGGAATTTTTTCCTGTCTGAAACAATCCTGCACATACACAACTCTACCATCCGCCCGTACATTGAATGTTGCTGCCATATCTGGTCGGTTGCTCCTGCTATCCACTTAGGTGTCCTTGACTAAATCTAACGGAAAATCTGTAATGTGATTGATCCCGACTTGGCAGCTAGGACACAGTCGCTTTTCACCGACACAGTTTAGCTTCTCTGTGTCTCTTCTACAAATACTTTTACGGCTTCTGCTCCGATGAACTTAGCTCACTGTTACCTCCTATATATGAATTTCCTTGAGCCACAGGATTAGCAACTAGGTTCCACCCTTTTACTGTGAAACCAATAAATTGTAAACGCAAATTCTACTCCATCAGCTTCTTTTCTCGCACTTCCCGTCTGTGGAAATCCCTTCCGCATACTTGCTTTCCCGACAGTTACAATCTCCAAGAATTTAAGTGTAAAGTCAATAGTCATCTCCTGTCTCACTAACTTACATCCTCTCTCTCATGCTTTTTCTTCGTCTACCCCACGCTCATCAGTATACTCTTCCTTCTTCTACTCGTTTCCTGACACCCCCTGCAACCTCTCATTCCTTCTCATAACATTCCTCCTATGTAACCCCCTTCACAACAGTGGTAGTAAAATGCCTTGCCTGGGGCGACACGATTATATATATAAAAAATTTTTTTATGAAGTCTTGGTCCTGTACAGCAAGAATAAAACTTTTGATTTCAGCTTCAAACACTCTACTACATAACCACTGTTGGGTGCGGGGTTTGTCCATATCGGCCTGTTTGGTCAGTTGGTCGGTTACATACCATACGTCATAAACGTTTGGGTGATCCTATCTCTTTCAAGACATGACTGACTGAGCAAAAGATTTCTCCGCAGTAGTTTACAACTTCTTTCTGCAGTTGCAATTCAAGACTATAAAACCTAATCTGTCCTGTTCAAATAAAAATAAACTTTTCCTTACAACGAATGGGGTGTAGGGCAGCGTTTTTGCCGTTGCCGTAACAAACACTTTTTATGGGGAAGGGTTGTTAGCCCATCGCCCAATCCTCAAACCTTGAGGAAGGTGAATTTCTAAGCGTAGCTTAGAAGTAACACACGGCCGAAAGTAGGAGGTACCCAGTGAGGATCGAACTCACTACTCAGTTATAATGATTCTAGCGAGACGAGATTGTTAACCATTACACCACGACTAGGTGCCCAATCTGTTCTATTAATTGAGACATATTTGGTGGGAAGAGATGGATTAATACTTTTGCGCGAAGCCACTTCTGATAGTCATAAATTATCTCCCTTTAACTGATTATTACCAGAAGTGGCTTTGCGCAAAAGTATTCATCCGTTTCTTCCCTCCAAATATGATCCAGAAGTGGCTTTGCACAAGGAATGAGAATGATATACCCCCAGTGATCGTAATAAAGGATTCGGTTCGAAATACCTAACATATAAAGAAGGTCCGAGCGTACAGCAGTCAAAAGTGCGAAAAAAATGGACAACACTGATAAGGACAACTTTCACGGCATCTGCTCCGATGAACTTAGATCACTGGTGCCCCCTAGGTACGAATTTGCACGAGATACTAGATTAACAACTAGGTCCCACCCTTTTAAAGTGAAACCGATAAAATGTAACTGTAATTTCTACTCCAACAGCTTCTTTTCTCGGATTCCCCGCCTGTGGAATTCCCTTCCACATACTAGCTTCCCCGACAGCTATAATATCCAGGAGTTTAAATGTAAGGTCATTCGACAACTCCTAACACACTAACTCGCATCTATTCTCTCAAACATTCTTCCCATCTGCATCCTTACCTGTCTATCACCCTCCTTCTGATATTTCCTATATCTAACCACTCTTTCTCACCACCTTCTCCGATGTAAACCCCTGCGCAATAGTGGCAGTGGAATGCCTTGCATGGGGTAAAACGATTTTTAAAAAAATTCCAAATAGTGTGAATAGTGTAGATGTTCATACCAGTGTTTGTTTACATATATTTTCCAAAGTGATTGCATATTATCCAGTTTAAATATTGCCTCACTTTATTGTGAAGATTCATTATTGTTATTATTATAATTTATTATTATTAAACTTTTTTATTTTCATTATTTTTTATTTATTATTATCATTTTATATTTACCAATATTAATATATATCTTTGATATTATCTTATAATTTTATTGTTATTAGCATTTTTAAAATTTCATTAAATGTTATAATTTTATCATTATTATAATATTATTATTTAAATTTAGTCTCATTTATGTTTATTATTATTATTATCATTATCATTATTATTACTATTACTGTATATTTCTGTTATTATTATTGTTATTTTATTGGTATAATAATTGTTATAATTTTATAAATGTCATAATATTATTATTATTATTAGTATTATTATATTATTATTTTTATTTAACTTTAGTCTTATTTTTATTATTTATATTTTATTATTTATTATTATTATTTCAATTATTATTATTATTACTATTATTAATATATATATATATATATATATATATATTTGTTCATATTCTTATTATTTTGTTGCTATAATCATTATTATAAACTTATAAATCTCATAAAATTATTATTATTATTATTCTTTTATTTTCATTTAACGTTAGTCTTATTTTTAGTATTATTTATATTTTTATTATTTATTATTATTTTCATTATTACTATTATTATAAACGTATATTTTTGTTATTATACTTATTATTTTATTGATATTATTATTATATTACTTTCATTTAACTTTAGTCTTATTTTTATTATTTATATTTTATTATGTATTATTTTCTTCTTTATTATTATTATTATTATTATTACTATATATCTTTGTTATTATTCTTATTATTTTATTGATATAATTTTATATTATAATTTTATAAATGTCATAATATGATTATAATTATATAAGTTTTGTTTAAATTCAGTTTATTTTCTTATTATTTATATTTTATTATGTATTATTATCTTCTTTATTATTATTATTATTATTATTATTATTATTATTATATATCTTTGTTATTATTCTTATTATTTTATTGATATAATTTTATATTATAATTTTATAAATATCATAATATTATCATGATTATATAGTTTTTATTTAACTTCAGTCTTATTTTATTATTATTTATATTTTATTGTTTATTATTATTTTCATTATTATTATTATAAATGTATATTTTTGTTATTATACTTATTATTTTATTGATATTATCATAATTTTATAAATGTCATAATTTTATTATTATTATATCACTTTAGTCTTATTTTTATTATTCATATTTTATTATTTATTATTATTTTCATTGTTATTATTACTATTACTATATATATTTGTTATTATTTTTATTATTTTATTGCTATAATCATTATTATACTTTTATAAATGTCATAATATTATTATTATTATTATATTATTTTATTTAACTTCAGTTTCAGTACTATTATTATTTATATTTTTATATTTTATTATTATTTTCATTATTATTACTGTTATTATATATCTTTGTTATTATTTTTATTATTTTGTTGTGATTATTATTATTATTATTATTATTATTATTATTATTATTATTATTATTATTATTATTATTAATATCGTTGATATTACTATTTTATCGCCATTACATATTTATTATAATCTAACTTTATTCTTATTTCTTTTTATTATTTATTATTTTTATTATTAATATATGTCTTTGTTATTATCTTCATTAGTTTCATGCTATCATAATTATTAATATTTTCGTTATTGTTATTATTATTTAATCTCTATATTATTTTATTATTATTAAACTTATCGTTATTGTTATTATTATTTTGTTCATCCACTATGGAATAACGAAAAAGTAAGATGAACAATGTATCAAGAGGAGAGTGAATTGATGTCAAAACCAGGCGTTGTTAAATGACAAGAGTTAACTGGATCGACAAAAGAAAAAAAGATTTGCTAGCAGAGTCGTTCTTCTCTTACATCTGTGTATCAGGCTCCCTCTCAAATTCATGGAGTAGATAGATTATGCAGCCGACTTTCTGATACAGGCGACTGTTTATTTACACACATAATGTTTGATTTTCTGTGTTAACACGCTGTTCTTCAGCTGGTGGTTCTGGCGGGAGCACACACAGGTGAAGCTGAAGTTTCATCAGGTAAAAGCATTCACGGCGTAATAAAAAAAAATAGTAGCAGAAACATGAAAATCGTTTTATCGTTTTATAGCAAAAAAAAAAAAATGGAGATTGCGATAATTTAATTTCTAAGTTAACCTCCTGTTTCATAACACGAGACGTATTGTAAGTGACACAGCAACCCGTTGATTGTAAATTTAGGCCATGGTTACCTTCAGTTTTAAATAATACTATTTTTAATCTCGATAGATTTCAAAAGGTTGTTTCAAAAAACGAGACGGGTTGTCAAGGACACAACGACCCGTGGATTATAAATTTAGGCCTTGATTGTCTTTTGTCATCAGTCATCTAGATTTCAAAATGGTTAAGGCAGACTAAACAGATACTATGATATATTTCATATTATTTTTAGTATTTAGTGCCAAGTGGATAATTCTAAATGAAAATAGAATGGTTCTTTTGTTAGTACTTCACAATAGCTTGTGCAACAAATGAACAGTTCTGGTGTCCAGTTTTTGTGCTCTCTTCCCCATGCTAGTCTCTTCTTCTTATTGACTGACCGAAGCAAATGTTTCCTGGTTGCCTTGTAAAATTTTGCAAAGTAGTAATAATAAAAGAACCATTCTATTTTCATTTAGAATTATCCACTTGGCAATAAATAAATAAATACTAAAAAGTATGAAATACATAATTTTTTTAAAAAACTGGGGTTGCCTAATAATTATGCCCTGTAGTATATATATATATATATGCATGTATATATATATATATATATATATATATATATATATGCATGTATATATATATATATATATATATATATATGCATGTATATATATATATATATATATATATATATATATGTATGGATAATTTAATTATCATTATATTTGCTTTTATTTAACGTTAATTTAATTTATATTGTGACACAGAAATTTCGTTTTCGATATTTAATGTTTGTTTAAATGCAATGTTCAACTTTGGTCAAAAGTGTATACATTTGAATGCAGAAAACAATACGTTTGCTTCTTAAAAATAAATATGGTTTGTTTTATTTAACAAATCAGAATAAACGTAAACTTTGAAAATTTAAGATATAGGTTAGATGTTACAGGATTTGTGGTGCTTATATATGTTGGCTAGACTGCTTTCTTTTTGCAAGATGTATACATTTGAGTTATGAAGAAATGCTATTAGAATTATATGTATCCCTGCAGTTTTTTTTAAAAAAAAACAAACTTCATTGTAAACCTGTCTTAAAGGGACTTTATGTATAAATAATATATATATATATATTTCTTTAAAAATCGATCATATATTCATAGCTTACATCTATCATAAAATCTATTAAATTAATATTTGTATTTTAATACAAAATAAATTGAGAGTATATCTAAGTTATTAATATGTTTATATGAATAATTATCAACTATATTTACAGATGAACAATTTTCAATGTTTATATGCGAAAGTACTTTCAGTAAGTTTATTTAATAGATGATTATTTTTAAGAAATTATAAAATGTATAGTTTTCATATAGACACAATGGGTATCTATCTATCTATCTATCTATCTATCTATATATATATATATATATATATATTTGTGTGTGTGTGTGTGTATGTGTGTGTGTGTGTGTGTGTGTGTGTGTGTGTCTGGATTACTCTGCTCTCGTCCGGTGATTTTGTACTGTAGATCAATGGATTTTAAAAACAGTAGCTACTCACTGGCATTTATGCATTGTTCTTCTTGGCTACGAGTGTTTGTTTATATTATGTTTATAACGGCTAATGTCTTCATTTTTCGGCCGTCTGGAAATAGATTAAGGATAGAACACCAGAATAATGTCAAATAAATCCAATTTCAATTTCGGTAGTCTTGAACTTTTATGTTGATGACTATCTGTTGCTGAGGTGATGTGTCGTTCCCCGTGGGGATCTTCATATCGAAATGGCCATTCAACATCTTTGAATTAATCCTTTTTTAATATATATTTGCTCTGTAATATTTTATTACATGGAGCTCTCTTCCTGTATCATTTTTTAATATTAAAATAAATTTTTAATATTAATTAGGATCGGGTTTTTTGGAATTTACCTTCCTGCTTTTTTCCTTTGGATTGAAGTATCTGAATTAAAATATATATATATATATATATATATATATATATATATATATATATATATGTGTATGTGTGTGTGTGTGTGTGTGTGTGTGAAAATTGATACGAACATCTATTAACATTTTGCTAAACAAACAACGTATGCTTGTGAATATTTATATAGAGGTGCAATGTGAAAGAATTTTTTTCACGTGAAAGTGGGCAATGCCATAAATTGAATGTGAAACCCTGATATAGATTATTATTAGGATCTGATTATTATATATCTTCTCGAGATGTGGATTTTCATTTTTGATATTGTTATTGGTCCCTCCTACAAGGAATTGTCTCTTCCTCTTGTTATATATAATTACCTGCGTGACTACCGGTATGCAGTTAACAGAAGTTGACGGCAATTAAGTACGCCCTTAAAGCCAGCTACTAGTCAGGCAAGAAGCAGCGTAACTGTACCGTTAGGACTTACTTATTTCTATTTACTTAACTACTAACACTTACGTTGTACATATGTACTTGTTATACTTGTTGTGGGATCTCCCCTTTTTTATATGATAATGGACTCGACTGAGTGTACATATAATTCTGCTATAGAGAGAACAATAGTTGTAGTTCCAATTGCAGTTAGAAGGGAAGAGTAATCGTAGAGATCCGTTACCATTATCGGAGAATTCCGTGAGATACCGAAGTTACCCAGAGACAAGATTAGCTCTGAGCTCCACTCAGCTCGAATAATATACCCGGATATACTATTTCCAACGACTTCACTTCAAGACTTGTATATATTTATTTCTTACTAATAGCATTCCTGGATGTACTCACCCGCGTGCAAGTTTGTATATTACGTTCAATATAACCTACTTTTCTATATCCATATCTGTTTTTTGTTCATTATTTTGTGCGGTTTCTCATCCGTAATCCACAACATCTATCTATCTATCTATCTATCTATCTATCTATCTATCTATCTATCATAGTTTTACCATGATCTATCTATCTATCTATCTATCTATCTATCATAGTTTTACCTATGATCTATCTATCTATCTATCTATCTATCTATCTATCTATCTATCTATCTATCTATCAATTTTAGTTTTACCATGATCTATCTATCTATGTCTGTCCTATCTATCTATCTATCTATCTATCTATCTATCTATCTATCTATCTATCTATCTAAATATTTTAGTTTTACCATGATCTATCTATCTATGTCTGTCCATATCTATCTATCTATCTATCTATCTATCTAAATATTTTAGTTTTACCATGATCTATCTATCTATGTCTGTCCTATCTATCTATCTATCTATCTATCTATCTATCTATCTATCTATCTATCTATCTATCTATCATAGTTTTACCATGATCTATCTATCTATCTACTGATCCTACCTTCTGTGTTTTGTGTCTGACTTCCGGCCAAGCCGGTCATTACACCTTTGCGGCGAAGTTTCGCCACAGCAACTCCACAACAAATTGGCGACGAAGATCCATAAAAGGTATTTTCAGAAGTTTTCGATATATTAAAACTTTTTTCAGTTGATAGTTTTATATATTTTCAGACGATATTTTTTTGAAGTATGTTCCTTTTTTTCGTCACCGTTTTCTTTTTTTCGCCCAACTGTCGCACTTTTGCCCTAAATGGGATTCTTATCTTTGGTACGTTTCTTGTTAACCCGGTGAATGACAAATTTGGTATAATTTTTTTTATCATTTTTAATCTTGAAAATGTCTTAATTTTACCGACTTCTGTTTCTTTTTTTATCAACAATTCATTTCTAGCAAAGTAGTTCTTCAAAAGATAAGAAAACATGGCTGCTCTTATTTTTTCACAGATGTAGTTGTGTTACACGGTTGAATGGATTATTATACGTTTCCCCACACTTACATATACAAAAATAGTCGTTCAAAATTAGAAATATGGCGTGCAAACTGCAAAACAAGTGTTATTCATTACCTTGTTAGTGTACGGTACTGGAGACGACAGATAGATAGATAGATAGATAGATAGATAGATAGATAGAGAGAGAGAGAGAGAGAGTAATACTGGACTATTGTGGCAAAATAAACTTAAAACAGCAACCAGCGACTGAATTGTGGTTCTCCCAACTGGTATTTCAATCAAGTTTTTTCTTCTTGAGCTCTGTCTCAAAATCTCACTAACAGCTGTTTCAGCCACCAACTGTGGACGTTCTTTTTCCTACCCCTCACTGGGAAAAATTCGTTGCTTTTATATCTGTCCATGTACCCGTAATCCATTGGCGTCTTCCTGTTATCCCATAATGCATTGCATATTTTTAGTGTATAAAAATGCAATGCAAGTCTCCCCTCATTCTTTTACAATATCTGGCCGAGGACGGATTACGTCAGCGCCGTAAGTGTTTTTTTTTCTTTTTCCTTCATTTTAGCTGCAGTAGCTTTACACGCTAAGCAAATACGGGCTCTCATTTGGCGGGGACAAGGCAAGTCGCAAACAGTAGTGCTAGTCCCAGATTGTATCTCATGTCTGCCGCAGCTATCAAATGTAGATATTAAGCATCAGTCAGTCCGTTAATTTCCATACGTGATACTCACTTGGGCGATTATGTCTCTTCCAATCCATGACTGAATCGGCAGAAAAATTTCCCGCAGCAAGTTTTCATTTCTTTCTGCGGTAGACTGGTTGCCAACCAAGGCTATAGAACCGAATCTGTTCTGCAATTTAAAACATAGCTGGAGGGATAAGAAATTTATTCATACTTTTCCTAACTGTATTTTTGCGTAAGCGAACACAGCTGGAATTCGAAATTGCCTCTCTGATTTCTCATTCTGAGCGCTGTCCATTGTACCACAGCACACATAGATAACTTATTCAATTATGATTTTTGTAATTATTTTATTAAAATTATTTTTGGCACTATTAATTTTAATTATCTATTTTTTATGGAGAGCATATAGGTTTCGCAGCTTTTATTATAAGAATATATTAGGATAATTAAAAAAACTTATGTTGAACAATATCAGTAAAGATGAAGGAAAAACCTGAAGCAACTGAAATGTGCTTCTACAGAAGGATGCTGCGAATAACATGGATCGAGCATGTGAGCAATGATGAGGTTTTGGAAATGATGGAAACGAAAAGGAAATTAATAATTAACATCAGGTAGAGACAGCTGAATATCCAGGGATATGCAATGAGGAAGGAGGTCTTGGAGAACTTGATACTAACAGGCCAGATAAAGGGAAAAAAGACAGGAAAAAGCAACGGATAGCATATTTGAAGGACCTAATCAGGTGGATGATGGAATGGGGGTTGAATGGTGCAACAGGAGAAAGCGTGCTAAGAGCCACCAGGGATAGAGAGACGTGGAAAGTCATGATCTCCTACGTTCTAGAAGGACAGGGTATATAGAAGAAGAAGAAGAATCTTAAAGGTGGGTATACGACTAGTACGTAGAGGTTTAGAATGAGTGAAAATGAGAGAAAAGATTGAGTATAGGGAGAATTGGGGGAATAATGAATAATAGGATCGGGATTCAAGAAGATAAAAGATGACGATTGACGTCTCATTTAAATTTTGAAGATTGTTGTTATCAGAGAAGCCAGTAAACAAACGTGTGTCCACAGGCGAGAAAATAAACTATTGAAGTAGAATTCATATTTGGTATTCATTTGTACATTTTCTCATTCAACAGTCTTCACGCATTTGTAGTCGTTTACATTTGCCTTTCGTCCTTATCGTCTGCTTATTTCATTTTGTCGATATAATTTTCTTTTTCTCGTCTTGCTGATTATTTCTTTTCATTTTTATTCTTACAATTTTTTGTTCAATGTATCATCTTTATATTTCACAATTCTTTTCTTTCTGCATTTAACGTCATCTTTACCAATCGTAATTTTAATTTCTCGACTGGGGCGGAGAATGAAAAATATGTAACTATAGTTACGAAATTAGTTTAAGAAAAGTTGAATTATGTTAAGAGAATACCTAGTGGGTAAAGAAACATTTTTTTTTTAAAAGAAGGAAAAATAAAAGAACAAGTCGAGACTGATTACAGCGCAGTTTATTTAATAGAACCAGCTTTGTCGATAGAGTCGCAGAAGATGTGTGTTGTCTGGTGTTGTTGAATGACTGGGCCGTTTAGTATGAAATTGCATCTAGTGCAACTAACAATGACAAAAAAAAAACAAAAAACATGGAAACCAATATAGAAAATCGAGATTCGTGAGGGAGAAAAATTAACCAATTTTCCTATCAATAAAATGTTGCCGTTTTCCCACAAACGTTTCTTTTTTGGGGGGGGGCGCACACACCTCCATGCGCGTGCGCGCACACACACACACGCACACACACACAGACACCACCATGCGCGCTCACGCACGCACACACACACACACACACACATATTTGTAATTGAGTATTTTTGGCAGCAATCTCTCTTTCATAGAAGTTTCGTTAAAAATGTCTGACAAGGTTATGTAGCAAATTTTTATATATAATTTTACATTTTTTATATTTTTTTTCATTTTAGTAGATAAATTGTGCGTTGTGGTGCAGTAGATATTGACTCGGAATGAAAAATCGAGGTTCCGAGTTCGAATTCCAGTTGAATTCCTTGCATTCACTTACGCGCAAATACCTTTGGGAAAGTATTAATCCGTCTATTCCCTGAAGGTATTGGTTAAATAATAAGACAGATTTGGTTCTATAGTCTTAGCTGGCAAACAATCTACCGCAAAAAGCAATGGCAACCTACTGCGGGTAAGCTTCTGCTCAGTCAGTCATGTCTCTTTCGAGACATGATCACCCAAAGCGTGTATCACGTATGGCACTTAACTGACCGAGCAGATAAATTATATAAAAATTGTTTGAATGTTCTTATATACCCAAGCTCTTTCGGCTATACTTTTATTCATTATCAAGTATGAATTTTATTTTACCCACTAACATTTGTAGCTCTTAATTTTCCTGGTGTTATTCCTCCAAAATCCTGCTCTTTTATCCCCTTGCTCAAGCCTATCAAGTATATCACACGTTACTGTCCCCTGTCTTATTTCTTTCAGTCTATCATGTGAGTATCAGACTATCTAAGTACTCCTTCCTTATTACATGTTCTAGAAACTTCAACAATCTATTCCTGATTTTAAGTATACGTTTCCTTATCGTTCCATCGTCTCAAACCTTGTTATTACTCACATGTTCAGCCCATGGTTCCCCCAGCATCATTCTTTAAAACCACATCTTGGTGGCTTCAAGTTTTTCCTTCATCTTTAATGAGATTGTTCGGAATTCGTTGACATATTGAAGGTTAGACATCACATAACAGTCTACCTTGATTTTGAACTTCTACTGCCTGACCGTCATATCCAAATACGGTAAAAAGCTATCAAACTAAATCCTGACGGAAAACCCGCATACCTAGCACCTGAAGAAGGCGGGGCGCAGAACGGCCGAAACGTCGTACAAATGGCAACAAAGCTGAGGACAATAGTTCGAATAATGTAAATACTTTAAATATACCCCAGTGATTGTAATAAAGGGTTCGGTTCTAAATTCCTAGCACCTGAAAAAGGCCGGAGCGCAGAACGGCCGAAACGTCCTAATAATGGCAACAAAGATGAGGACAATAGTCCGAATAATGTAAATATACGCCAGTGATTGTAATAAAGGTTTCGATTCGAAATTCCTTGCACCTGAAGACGGCCGGAGCGCACAACGGCCGAAACGTCATACAAATGGCAACAAAGATGAGTACAATAGTCCGAATAATGTTAATACTGTAAATATACCTCAGTGATTGTAATAAATGGTTCGGTTCGAAATTTCTAGCACCTGAAGAAGGCCGGAGCGCACAACGGTCGATACGTTATACAAATGGCCAGAAAAATGAGGACGATAGTCCGAATAATGTAAATATACCCCAGTGATTGTAATAAAGGTTTCGGTTTGAAATTCCTAGCATCTGAAGAAGGCCGGAGCGCACAACGGCCGAAACGTTGAACAAATGGCAAAAAAGATGGGGACAATGGTCTGAATAATGTAAAACTGTAAATACAACCTTATCTCAGAAATATAGACAAATACTAAAGGAAAGGTTGGTTCCGATATCTTTGGTTGGCAACCAGTCTACTCCTGAAAAAACTTTCCTCAAGCGCGTATTACGTATGACACTTAACTGACTCTATATATGTGTAACAAATAATGAACTAGGAAACCTAAGTGAGGTATGATGAAAACGTTAGGTGAAAATATTGTAAAGAAATCAGAGCATGGAGCAGAACAACGTAAAATAAAGAAGACCTTTTTTTTTCGAATTTTCGGTGGTTTGAATAACCACCGAAAATTCGAAAAAAAAAAGTCTTCTTTTAAAAAAAACGATAAATAACAATAAAATCGAGGAAGCTATTGAACAGTGCTAAGCGTGAAACAGTGTTGAAAATTATGACACATTGACTAATCTTAATGGTTATGTCCCAAATAACATAAATAATTAATTCTTAAATAACACATTGCCTGACAAATCCTAACGTTCATATCACAAATGACATCTAAACCTATTTATAAATGGAACTGTGTGTATATCTGTGTGTGTGTGTATGTTGCTTATTGACTCCAGAACGGCTGAAACTATTTTCTTGAAGATTTCCACAGTTGTACTATAAGCGTCTGCGAGTGTTCTTAGCTAGGTTTTGTCTCGAGGTACCCCCGATAAATATCGAGAATCGTTAATCGAAAAAATCGGGTGATAGAAGGAGTGGTCCGATTTTAATCAAATTTCATACACTCACAGACAAAGACATAATAAACGATATTCAGAGGTTTCACGGTTGCAGTTCTTATAATAGTGCAGAAAATCGATAATATATATATATAAAAGGCAAGATGTTTGTGTGTGTGTCAGTTTATCTTCCTGTATGTCTGTATTTTTTGCAGCCCTTTTATTTTAGTTTTTGCTTTCATTTTTGGCTCTGAGTAGGTATAATTGTAGTTCTTAGTCTCAGCCATGATACCATTTACTCAGAGGACTTATATAACCTTTAAAATTCAGTTTACGACGAAAATAACTTATTTGATATCGATAGCAGGAAATCAAAATTTGACTTACATCCATTCATTTTTCTTTCAGCCTACGGCTTCGCTTTAACTGGAAACAGCTATTGCTTTTTAGTCTTTCGTGACAACGTCCAAAGGGTCTGAGCTCCAGGACCATGGATTAGTTTTAAAGCTTTCATTACACCCGAGGAACGCCATGCTATACTGCTAGTAAATAAATAATTTGGAAATAACACATTGAAAAATTTTAAAGTTCATGTCACAAATGATATAAATAATAAATTTTGGAATAACACATTGACTAACAAATCCCAATTTTGAAATCACACATTGACTGAAAAATCTTAATGCTCATGTCACATATGATATAAATACTTAAATTTGATATAACATTTTGACTGACAAATATTAACATTCATATTACAAATAACAATTAATTTTGAAATAACGTGTTGACTGACAAATCTTAACGTTCATGTGACAAATGACAACTAATTAATTTTGAAATAACGCACTCACTATACATGCATTCGAGCCGATCTTTATATTCTGTTAACCCTCTAGGGCCATTCGTATCATATTTGATACAGTATTTCCCTATAAGGAAACATTTGGTATTTCCCTATAAGGAAACATTTGGTATTCATTGACTGAGCAGTCAGTACTGCTTTCATTTGAAATTTATAAAATATTTCTCTTAAAAATTTTTTTCAGGAAAATATTTCTTTCAAGGCTTGTTTTCATACTGTATCAAATATGATACGAATGGCCCTAGAGAGTTAATCTCAGTCTGTTTATCTATCTATCTATTAACCCTCTAGGGCCATTCGTATCATATTTGATACAGTATTTCCCTGTAAGGAAACATTTGGTATTTCCCTATAAGGAAACATTTGGTATTCATTGACTGAGCAGTCAGTACTGCTTTCATTTGAAATTTATAAAA
The DNA here is from genome assembly GCA_037127315.1 of Ascarosepion bandense. NCBI lineage: Eukaryota > Metazoa > Mollusca > Cephalopoda > Sepiida > Sepiidae > Ascarosepion > Ascarosepion bandense. The sequence goes on from JBBBDQ010001126.1 coordinate 58,521, forward strand.
TATTTCTCTTATAAAATTTTTCAGGAAAATATTTCTTTCAAGGCTTGTTTTCATACTGTATCAAATATGATACGAATGGCCCTAGAGGGTTAATATTCTTAAACCAATCTTGAATATATATTTACTCGACAGTTTTGGTTTGATTTAATTGGTTGTTGACAGTCTTTTAAAAAAAAACTAGAAATGATTAACAAACTCGGGGACTCTATTAAAAATCACTAACAGTGAAATATTTATTTAAATTATAAATTTTCGTTAGTTTTTTTTTTTGTTCAGCTTCATATCATCGTCTATGGAGGGATTTAAAGACTAAATATTTAGTACACAAGATCTGTTTTAGATGATAATAGTTTTAGTGATACTAAGTAACCAATAGCTAGAGAGAAGGGGTAGTTTTACATATATGGTATATAAATATAACGAATCAAAAAAGGTTTGGAAATCAGCTCTACGTTTAATAATTCAGACTCAATACCACGAGTAAATCCAAGCTTACATATTCCAAAGAAATCACCCATCTAGGCACTGTCCAGGCTCGTCGTTGCTTAACTGTGGTGATCGTACAAGAACCGGTGTTTCAACATGATAAACCCGTAATCCTATTATGCTCCAATCTTACGCTAAGATGTATTTCAGAAGCAGTCCCCCATCTGGGTGCATGTTCAGGCATAACCTTCCTGATCGTGGGGTAACCGTTGTTTCAAACTAATATCACCGACACATCCAATCTTACCGCACCCAGTATTCACAAGCGATCATCTATTTACGTACTGAACTGGTAGCATGTTGCTTAACTTCGTTCATCTTACGGGAACCGGTGATTCAAAACGATGTGCCTGTAAGGCACCCTTTCATCATGGATTACGGCACTCAGTATTATCGAATAGTTACCTATCTAATTACTGAACAGGGCTCCAAGTTACTTAATTTCGGCAATCTGGTGTTAAGCCGGTTAGTTCTGAATGCGGGTTAAAGCCAATTTTACGTACTTCCACGCAAGGGCGTGCTAATCTCCAGTAATCGACAGAACAAAGTCTACATGATCTGGATGATTCATTATACACGCACACACACACACGTATGTATGCATGTCTCTGTGTGTGTTTATGCATTCCGATCTTTCTTTGCTCTCTCTCTCTCTCCCTCTCTCCCTCCCTCTCTCTCTCTCTCTCTCTCTCTATCTATCTATCTATCTATCTATCTATCTATTTAGCTAGCTAGCTAACTAGCTAGCTAAATAGATAGATAGATAGATAGATAGATAGATAGATAGATAGATAGAGAGATAGATAACTAGCTAGATAGATAGATAGATAATAGATAGAGATAGATAACTAGCTAAATAGATAGATAGATCTAGATAGAGATAGATAACTAGCTAAATAGATAGATAGATAGATAGATAAATAGATAGATAACTAGCTAGCTAGCTAGCTAGTTAGCTAGCTAGCTAGCTAACTAGCTAGCTAGCTATCTGTCTATCTAGTTTTAGTCTCGGAATTTAACATCATGCCCCTCGATTCGCATTCTGGCCAAGCGAGAGTGTGAAAAATGTTTCATCTTTATTTATACGACGATTGTTCTGGGCCATTGTGCAAGATTTCGCAAATAGGATTGATTTTCTTTCTTTTTTTCCGATCGCATTTTTTTTTATTTTCATTTTTTTTTTTTCCATTTATTCATTTTTAGCTCGGGCCTAGTTTAATGTACGATTCCTAATGTGCTCAGAGACGTTTGCAGCAACCGGTCGTTGCATTTGTCATCATCTGTCATCATTATCTGAGCGTGACGTATCGAACGGAAATTCAAATATTGCCAACAGGGTTCTATGCCGTTCAATTGTTTATAAAGCAGGAACAATAACATCGGACGGTTTGACTTATATCAATTTACTATCTGTGAAAATCTCTAGGCATGAAACAGAACGATAGACGCGAATTGTCATTATAACTTTATCATTTACACACACAGATATATATATCTTTATATATATATATATATATATATATATATATATATATATTATAACATGAATATGTTATAATATCACTACGAAAATAGCTATTTTGTTTCAACATTTTTTGCTTGTTTTTAACTTTTTACAACCTTCAACTTGAAAGAAACCTCCACATTTGATAAAACACAAGATGTGTCGAAACAAAATAGCTACTTTTGTAGTGATATTATAATATATTCATGTTATAATATCTGAATAAATATTATTAGCTCTACTTTGTATTGAGCACTTTTTAAGAATAGTGTTGGATAAGGAATATTATCCCATCCGTACGTACCCTATATATATATATATATATATATATATATATATATGTGTGTGTGTGTGTGTGTGTGTGTGTGTGTGTGTGTGTGTGTGTGTGTGTGTGGTCATGCGTGTGTGTATGGCGGACAAGATACAAGATATTTTAAGGTATTTTTTCAAAGCTCGTTGAAATAGTTTTAAGCAAAATGAAAATGAATAAATCAAACTTGTACATTGTCCGCGATATTTAATAAACGATAGCTGCACTTATATATATATATATATATATATAATATATATATATATATATATATATATATATATATATATATATATAGAGAGAGAGAGAGAGAGAGAGAATAAACAGCCCTTTGTAAATGTATGAAACAATAAAAAAGTGCTCAATACAAAATTCAATCAGAAAAATGTCGATTGAAAATATATAATCAATAGTTAAAGAATCAACACCAAGCTACCCGGGTTACAGCCTTGACGTTTCATCAGGTGTCATTTGAACGCAGAAAACAATGCGCTTATTTAAAGAGTTAATATGGATGGGAAAGATAAAAAAAATTGTGTTTTTTGTCTAATCAAAATTTAAATTTGAAAATATAGTTTATATGTTTGGAGAATACAAGTTTTCTTCTTTGAATTTTATCTGGAAAGTGTTAGTCTATAGAGTCATCCTTTAGACTTTTAATTTTTTAATTTAATTTAATTTTTTTAAAATTAAATTTAAATTTTTTAAATTAAATTAAATTTTTTAATTTAATTTAATTTTTTTAAAATTAAATTTAAATTTTTTAAATTAAATTTAATTTTTTTAATTTAATTTAATTTTTTAATTTTTTAATTTAATTTTAATTTTTTGTGTTCATTTTTCTGAGAAGATTATTGTCTTATCTTTCTGTGTATCACAGCATTTTTTAAAACAGAAACAAAAAGAAAAAAATTGTATATTTTTTATCTGACATTAAGGGACATTTGAGTGTGATTATACTATTTTTTGTTTCTGTTTAGAATCCATTTTTCCTTAAATTTTGCATAAATTCTTAATTTGTAAAAATTTACATATCTATTTAAGTAATATCATTTTGTAATACAAAACAAATTATCGGATATATCTAAGTTACTGGATATTATTTTATGAAGAAATTTTTTAACCATATTCTAAAGCAAACATTTTTGCAGTGTTTACACATGACATTTTTTTTTTAATCATTTCACCCCGAGCAAGGCGGAAATGCCACTGATGTGCAGGGGGTTACATAAATGTAAAAAGATTGATTAGAAAAGAGTGAGGAGTACAAACTAGTTAGAAAGGAACAATAGAAAGCTGAGAAAACAGGTGCGATGACAGATACATAGATGGAGAGAAAGGGAAGGTTATACAGCGGTGGGGAGAGAGCTAGAGGCCAGTGGTTAGTAGATGGGTATTTATTTCATTACATTTATTTAATATATTTATATTTTAATGTGCGTTTTGGTGCAGTGTATATCGGCTCGGAACGAGAAATCGGGGAGCCGAGTTCGAATTTCAATTGAATTCATTGCATTCACTTACGCGCAAATACCCTTGGGAAAGGTATTAATTCGTCTCTTCCTTCCAGTTATGGGTTAAATAACAGGACAGATTGAGTTCTATAGCCTTGGCTGTCAACCAGTCTACTGCAAGAAGCAATGGACACGTTCTGCGAGATAATCTTCTGCCCAGTCAGTCATGTTTCTTTCGAGACATGATCGCCCAAGCGTGTTTCACGTATGGCACTTAACTGACTGACTGTTATTTTAAGATATTTGATATAATATAGTTTTCATATTGACACACGGAGGATGTCTGTTTAAAGACTTACCTGTTCTATATTTTTTAAAACTTACCATTTGATTGTTGGAGTTTTATTTGTTTCTTTTAGACACCACTATATATATATATATATATATATATATATATTTACTAACGTTTCCGTCTAACATACGCACAGATATAAGATCATTTCTAAATAAAGACACACATATCCACCATCACATACTTTACCGTCCAAAATATTCCCCGGACATACATTTAAAAATCGTGTATTTCTTTATTATATGTGACACTAGTATTGATACGCACACACAACTATATTCATATATTAGCTAAATTTAATGTCCAACATGCATCTAAACACACAAGCGTTTCTATACATACTCATACAATATTTATACACTTTACCATCAAATGTATTTCACGCACATGCACTTCAAATAATTATCTATTAGTTTAATACATGTGACGTAATTCTGATATCTGACCAATCTAAACTTATTTATAAATGGAACTTTCTGCCTGTGTGTGTGTATGTGTGTGTGTGTCCTTTACCAATAGACTCCGAAACGGTTAAACCGATTTTCTTGAAAATTTACACTGTTGTACTATAAGCGTCTGCGAGTGTTCTTAGCTAGGTTTTGTGTCGAGGTTGCCCCGATAAATATCGAAAATCGATACTCGAAACAATCGGGTTATAGAAGTAGTGGTCCGATTTTAATCAAATTTGATACACTCATAGACAAAGACATAAGAAACGATATTCAGAAGTTTCAATAGTGCAGAAAATCGATAATATATATATATATATATGAAAGGCAAGATGTTTGTGTGTGTGTCTGTTGATCTGTCTGTATGTCCTTTGTCATTTGTTTTTTTTGTTTTGTTTTTTAAAAAAACCCATTAAAATAAAAAATATTCCATACCGAAAAAATCTAAATTGGAAAGAAAAACTCCTAACCAAAAGATATACCCAACCGATAAAAAGATAAAACATACATTCCAACAGATAATACCATTAATCAACAATTTCACACTTAAACACCAAATTCCTCAAAAGTCTAACGATCAAAACGAGACATTCACTTAATTACCAATAACCCCAACCAACCCCCACGACAACATATAAACAGAGAATGATTCCAAACCTTTATTTCCCCGGAAGAAGTGTTTAAATCCAAACACTGAAACAAACATATGATTGTAGGGAAGAGGATATATATAGAAGAAATTTTGTACATGTTCTAAAACATAATTTATAATAAATATTCACTGCTCTACACATCATATATCGAGCACTGTTTTAAATTAATGTTTTGGACGGAAAAAATTTTCTTTTTTCTCTCCTCATTCTATATTCACTCGGATATATATATATATATATATATATATATATATATATATATATATATATATATATATAAACTTATTTATAAATGGAACTTTGTCTGTGTGTGTATGTGTGTGTGTTCGTTACCTATAGACTCCGAAACGGCTGAACTGATTTTCTTGAAAATGTACACAGTTTTACTATAAGCGTCTGCAAGTGTTCTTAGCTAGGTTTTGTGTCGGGGAACCCCCCCATAAATATCGAAAATCGAAAAAATCGGGTTATAGAAGTAGTGGTCTGATTTTAATCAAATATGATACACCCATAGAGAAAGACATAAGAAACGATATTCGGAAGTTTCAAGGTTGCAATTCTTACAATAGTGCAGAAAATCGACAATATATATATATATATATATATATATATATATATATATAAGTCAAGATGTTAGTGTGTGTTTCTGTTTATCTGCCTGTATGTCTGCATTTTTTCAGCCCTTTTATTTTAATTTTTGCTTCGGATTTGTCTCTAAGTAGGTATAATTGTAGTTCTTAGTCTCAGCCATAATTCCATTTACCCAGAGAAATTATTTAGCCTTCAAAATTCAGTTTACGACGAAAAATCTTATTTCATATCGATACCAGGAAATCAAAATTTGACTGACATCCATTCATTTTTCTTTCAGAATACGGTTTCACTTTAACTGGAAACAACTATTGCTTTTAGACTTTCGTGCCAACGTTCAAAAAGTCTGAGCTCCAGGACCATGGATTAGTTTCAAAGCTTTCATTACACCCAAGCAACGCCGGGCTATACTGCTAGGAATTGATAAATATTTGTTGCTTTTCTTTTCTAATAATGACACCTGTTTTTCTTGTAAATTGTTTCAGTTGAAATCATATCTTATTTTTACTTCGAATACATAAACCAGATAGACGCTATTTATCAATAGTGTTTTCATCTCTTGTGGTTCATAAATCTACCATCCGCCCGTGCATTGAATACTGCTGCCATATCTGGTCGGGTGCCCCTGCTGTTCTCCTCGGGCTTCTCGATAAGGTTCAGAGGAGGGTCTGTAATGTGATAGATACCGACTTGGCAGACCACCTGCAGTCTCTCTCCCACCGGCGCGACGTGGCTTCCCTGTGTCTCTTCTATAAATACTTTCACGGCTTCTGCTCCGATGAACTTAGATCACTAGTGCCCCCTAAATACGAATTTGAACGAGATACTAGATTAGCAACTAGATCCCACCCTTTTACAGTGAAACCGATAAAATGCAGCCGTAACTTCTACTCCCACAGTTTCTTTCCTCGCACTTCCCGACTGTGGAATTCTCTTCCAAGCGATTGCTTCCCCGACGGATACAATCTCCAGGAGTTTAAATGTAAGGTCAATAGACACCTCTTAACACACTAACCTGCTCCCATTCTATCAAGCACTCTTCCCATCTGCCCAACCCTCATCCTCGCTATCCTTACTCATCTGTCACCTTCCTCCTGACATTCCCTATGTCTAAACACTCCTTCTCTTTACCTTCCCCTATGTAGCCCCATGCGCAATAGTGGCAATGGAATGTCTTGCTTGGGGTGAGATGATTAAAAAAAAAATATCTTAAAATATGAAAAAAAAAAAAACATTAACAGACATGACAATAACAATGTCGATTAGGCCGAGTGTCGAGAAAGAATTCCGAGTACAGACGCAGGCATTCTACCAATTTTTTGCGTGTTGAAAATGTTTCAGGTGTATTGAAGGCCTCTCTTGTTCCGGACACACTATTCTGGCAAGCGATCTGTGCCCTAGACACTTCAGACTGAAAATAAATGATTAAGATCGATGTTGTATTGATTTTGAAATGTCAGAACAGGTCAGACATCTATCAATGTTTTAAAGAAAGTCGTGAATGAAAATATATATATAAAAAAAACGACAAATCAACGATTTGATGAAAATGTGCATAAAGACTTACTTTAGGCTTAAATTGTGTACGTGTGTGTTTTTTGTAAAAGTAGAAGAACGTTTACGTCATTTCTGGCTAAAAAAATTTTGCATAGTGCATAATAATAATATTATTAATTTCATTTAAAAAAAAACTTCACACCGATCAAGACAATAAAATCCCTAAGACACAGTGGGTTACTGAATCTTAGCAAATAAGTAAACTAAAAACATAATTAATGATTAAGAATTATAAAAGACATGAAAAAACGGGCATTCTCGTATATAAGTTAGCAGCCATAACAATAAATATATTTTAATTTCACCCCAAGCAAAGCAGTAAATCTACTTACACACAATAGGTTACTGAGTCTGAAAGTATGAGAAAAAAGCAACATTATAGCAATAAAAGATGAATTAAGAGGACAGTAAATAACGATTGATGTCGCATTTAAATGTTTGAAGATCAAATTTGACTGAAAAGCCAAAAGCCGGAAGAGCGTTCCACAAGCGAGAGAAGAAACTGTTAGCATAAAACGTATAATAAATATGAGATAAAGAAAACATAATTAAAGAAAGGGAACCATAAAGGAAGAGGAATCAGGAAGACAGTAAATAAACATTGACATTGAATTTAAGTTTTTGAAGATCAAAGATGATTAGAAGTGAGAAGCCGAAAGAAATTTCCACAATAAGCACGATAAAAGAAAATGTTAACGTTGAAAATACTGTTACATCTGAACAAATGTGAACTTATGACACCTTTTTGTTAATCTTGTATAGCCCTTAAATTCATATAATCTAGATGCCATAGCGAATTGCTCATCTGAAAAAAAAGCTACCATGAAATATCCTTTGAATGGAAACGCAGAACCTACCCAGCGGCAAAGATCATCGGACAATTTTGGCAGAATTTCATAGCCGCATGACTCTTTAGGGTTTACGAGATTATGACTCTTTACAAATTTCTTTTATTTCCTATGCTTATAAGAAAACATCGACTTTCAAAAACTGAGCAGCCAATGCAACTGTCGGTTGAGATTTATAAAATATTAGCAGTATAGCTCGGCGTTGCTCGGGTGTAATGAAAGCTTTAAAACTAATCCATGGTACTGGAGCTCAGACTCCTTGGACGTTGGTACGAAAGACTAAAATGCAATAGTAGTTTCCAGTTAAAGCGAAACCGTAGACTGAAAGAAAAATGAATGGATGTAAGTCAAATTTTGATTTCCTGCTATCGATATCAAATAAGTTTTTTTCGTTGTAAATTGAATTTTGAAGGCTAAATAAGTTCTCTGAGTAAATGGCATCATAGCTGAGACTAAGAACTACAATTATACCTACTTAGAGCCAAACCCGAAGCAAAAACTGAAATAAAAGGGCTGAAAAAATACATACAGGCAGATAAACAGACACACACACACAAACATCTTGCCTTTTATATATATATATTATCGATTTTCTGCACTATTGTAAGAACTGCAACCTTGAAACTTCTGAATATTGTTTCTTATGACTTTGTCTATGAGTGTATGAAATTTGATTAAAATCGGACCACTCCTACTATAACCCGTTTTTTTCGATTATCGATTTTCGATATTTATCGGGGGTACCTCGACACAAAACCTAGCTAAGAACACTCGCAGGCGCTTATAGTACAACTGTGCAAATTTTCAAGAAAATTAGTTCAGCCGTTTCGGAGTCTATAGGTAATGAACACGCACACACACACACATACGTACACACACAAAGAAACTTCCATTAATAAATAAGTTCAGATCTCTCTTAAAACAATTAGAACGGAAATAAATCCATAATGTCTACTAATTGTTATCTATCTTTCCAGTATTGCTGGTGATTTCCTTCCAAACCTTTTGATTGAAGAATCGTGAAATGCAATATTCTTGCTACATATACTATCCATTTTAATTGTTGCGGTTTTTGGAAATCTTAAAGGGAAGTGGTTTCTGTTCTTTAATAGAGTATTTTTTGATGATACAGTATTACCAGTCGATAATTTGGTGCTGTCTATACGAAGACACATAACTTCATACAACTAAAAGTATTTATATTCCTGAACAACTTAGGCGACATACGTGACATCTATAAGATAGTCTCGGTCGAGCGCATATATTTTAGAACATTAATTGAGTATTCACGGATGTGCAGTGGATATCGGTTGAGAACGAGAATTCAGGGTGCTGTGTTCGAATTCCTTGCATTCGCTTACGCCCAAATACCTTTGGAATGGTACTAATCCGTCTCTTCCCTCCAGTTATGGGTTAAATAATAGAACACATTAGGTTCTATAGCCTTAGTCGTCAACCAGTCTACTGCAGAAAAATATGGCAACGTACTGCGGATAATCTTCTGCCCAGTCAGTCATGTCTTTTTTGAGACATGATCGCCCAGGCGTTTGTCACGTATGGCACTTAACTGACTGACTGAATATAATAGTTGAAAACATGCTTAAGGCTTCTACTGGGCATAAACTGGGGGATCGATTTTCTAATGTTTTAATGTAATAAACTGATCCCCCACTAATTACTACATAATAATATAATACATCACTTTCCCCGTCTTGTTATGAGTCAAATAATAGGACAGATTAGTTTCTATAGCCTTAGACGTCAACCAGTCTACCGCAGAAAGTAATGGCAACCTTCTCTGCCCAGTCAATTATGTTTCTTTCGAGACATGATCGCCCAAGCGTGTATCACGTATGGCACTTAACTGACTGACTGACTTGAGTATTCTGGTTAATGATTTGAAGCAATTTGCGGTACTGTGCAAAGCTACATTTAGTCAAGCCTAATCTATGTTCGGATGTGCGTTGTGGTGCAATGGATATCGGCTCAAAACGAGAAATCGGGGAACCGAGTTCGAATTCCAGCTGAATTCATTGCATTCACTTACGCGCAAATATCCTTGGGAAAGGTATTAATCCGTCTGCTTCCTTCCAGTTATGGGTTAAATAACAGGACAGACTGGGTTCTATAGCGTTGGCTGGCAACCAGTTTAACGCAGAAAGCAATGGCAACCAACTGCGGGATAATCTTCTGCCCAGTCAGTCATGTTTCTTTCGAGACATGATCATCCAAGCGTGTTTCACGTATGGCACTTAACTGATTGACCGAATCTATGTTCATAATCCTTATATTATTTTCTGTAGCATACTCTTGGCTAGAATAAGTTTTACCAAAAACCGCAAGTTGCTAAAATCAAAATATTAACTGAAAAACTTCAGCCATGTTCTAAAATATCTTAACATTCGTATGAATGTCATAAATGGCGCCAAACGCGTTCCGAAATATCTATACTCTCAGTTGCAGATGAATAGCTGCAAGCGGAAGGAGCGAAAGAAGAGCGTGTATCATTTTTACTCGAATATTTTGGATTACTGCTACAGAATAACAAAGAAAGAACAAAAAGCTAATCTTATTTGAAGACTTTAAAAACCGTAAAGATTAAAATGAATAATACGCCACATTTTATTTAGTTGAATTCGTTGTATTCACGATATTAATTCGTCTGTTCTCGTGCAAGCTATGGGCTAAATAGCAGAACAGATTGGATTAACAACTACTCCTACTCTGGGAAAATCTTCTGCCCAGCCAGTAATATTTTTTTCAAGACATGATCGTCCAAGCGTATCAGTCTGACACTTAACTCACTGACAATATATGATCGTTGGAAATATGATCAAATATTCTACCGGTTATAAAGTGAGGGATCGGGTTTTTATTGTTATAAATTAATAAACTGATCCCCCACTAATTACTACTTATTAATATAATGACATAATTTAATACATCTCTTCTCCTTCTAGCTATGGATTAAAGAGTAGAACAGATTTGGTCGACAGCAGAAAGTTTTATTTATTTTAAGTGTGCTCTTCATCAGTCAGAAGATAGTTCACCAGAAACTTAAGAGGTCAGAATACAGAATTTGAAATATCTGAGAATTAATCTCAATCACAGATCCACTCATACGATAATGCTCCATACACCATAACAAATTATTTTTGACAACCGTTTTAACTAGAGGTAGCAAAACCCGAGCACTCATCTGATTAAAAAAAGGTCCATTCTAAAAGCTAAAGAAAGACTTCCCAATGCCCAATTTAGGCCTACTGCCTCACTTTTTATACTTTTACAAAAATAAAAGTTTAAAAGTTCTTTAAAGCTTAGATTTAAGCCTATAGGAACTGTCTCTAACAATTTTACAACAGCGCCTTACTTCGAAAAGTCGAATTATAAAAGCTAATCTTAAAAAAAAAGATTTTATATCTCAACAATTCATATGTGCAAAAATCGGCTTGATTTTATTTTTAGTATGACCTTTTGCATTTTATAATCAATAAAATTTCTATCGAACATTTTTTTCACATTCCAAGCAATGAACAATTCTACTTCGATATTCGTATACGCAGTTATTTGAGACAGTATTTAAGGTTAAGTTCTTGTAATATAATCGAATATTATGACTGAAACTAAATACCCATTGTTGATATTTAACAAAGGTGAACAGATAACTGATTGACTAATCAATTATGAGCTAACCACTTGTTTAATACTAATCAGCTAACCAATTTATATTTTAATCTTTATCAGTTAACCCCATGATTAATATTAATATCTATATTGATATTTGAATATTTGTATTTATAGTTCAATATAAATATTTTTATAGTTTCATTTTATTATATATTTATATACTAGCATCATAGCGCGGCGTTGCCCGTGTAACTCAGAATATTTTAGATGGAAAGATGGAAAGTGCCACACGGAGATCCGAAGGCGAATTGGCATGGCAAAGGACGCGTTCCAGAAGATGAGCAAAATACTAACACACAGGAAAATCTCAATAGAAGCGAAGAAAAGAGTTCTAGACTGCTACGTGATGTCAGTTCTTCAATACAGCAGCGAATGCTGGACAATATCATCGAAAATGAGGAAAAAACTGGAGGCGGCCGAAATGTGGTTCTACAGAAGGATGCTACGGATATCGTGGACTGAGCATACAAGCAACGACGAAGTGTTAGAAAGAATGGCAACAAAAAGGAAATTGATGCTGAGCATCAGGAAGAGACAACTGAAGTTCCTGGGACATGCAATGAGGAAGGAGAGCCTGGAGAACCTGATACTGACTGGTCAGATAGAAGGAAGGAGAGACAGAGGAAGACAGCGGATAACATATCTGCAGAGTCTGATCAGGTGGATGACGGAACGGGGGTTGCCAGGAGCAACAGGAGCAAACATACTAAGAGCCACAAGGGATAGGGAGACGTGGAGAGCCATGATCGCCTACGTCCTGAAGGGACAGGGCACATAGAAGAAGAAGAATGCTGCGTGTTGCGATTTCCAAGCGCTTGTAATCGTCGCTTCACTTCAAAACTCAGTTATATAAAAATAATTATATAAAGAATTGTTGCTTAAATATTGTTCAAAAATTCCATTAAACAAAATCTTTTTTCTTTTGTTTTAGGTAAACGTGATTTGAAATCTTTTGTGACATTGTAAACAACATTGCGTTTGTTTTTTGTTTCAAAATCACGGGGGAAAATATTTACATTTTTTGTTGACTAAAGGAATTTAACATAAAAATAAAAACTATTTATTTTGTTTTACTGAAATTAGAAAAATAAGAAATATTAGGCTCTCAGTTCAGAAATGTTCGAAGAATATTTAAAAATGTAGACATTTAATTTTAGAGGAAAAAGTTACATTAATGCTACACGAATAACAGACAGTTAGTTGACTTCCTGCATTAAATATTTGGCAAAATTTATTTTTTTTTAATTTTATTTTTTGAAGTATGAAATATTAAATCTGAAAAAAAAAAGACTTAAATAATTAAAGTAACCGTTGGCATTTTTTTTTCACAAATTTTTTTTTTAATATTTCTTTTTTTTCACAATAATAATGACAATATTTACATTTTTTTGTAGACCAAATGAATTTTTAAAACGTCTGAATAAAAATTAAATATAAAGCCTTATTTTTTAAAATAAAAACATACTTTAGTCGTGTTTGACACGTGTGATTTGATTTCTGCGACGTAATTCAGCAACCCTCTTAGATCTTAGATGTTTTACGGAAATAAAACGCCTGAATAAAAATTAAATATAAAGCTTTATTTTTTAAAATAAAAACATACTTTAGTCGTGTTTGACACGTGTGATTTGATTTCTGCGACGTAATTCAGCAACCCTCTTAGATCTTAGATGTTTTACGGGAATAAAACGTCTGAATAAAAAATTAAATATAAAGCCTTATTTTTTAAAATAAAAACATACTTTAGTCGTGTTTGACACGTGTGATTTGATTTCTGCGACGTAAATCAGCAACCCTCTTAGATCTTAGATGCTTTACGGGAATAAAACGTCTGAATAAAAATTAAATATAAAGCCTTATATTTAATAAAAAAAATTTGTAAGCTGTAGGAAGTTCGGTTATGTCTGACACAAGGCCGAATCAAAAGAAACATTAACCATCTCCTTACGGCTTCAGCCGAAGCTTTGCGTAATATATGCTGTGTTTTGGTAAATATAAAAGTATTTTTTACACTATTCCCTTTCTTCGGACTGATGTCCTCATCTTTGTTGCTATATTTCCGACGTTTTGGCCCCCATACTAGCCGATCTTCATCAGCTGATTAGAATTTGAAGCTAAATTTCGAAATAATCTTTTTTTCAGTCACTCAACTAAGTTATGTTAAAATCGCAACAAGTCAACAGATTCAACCAACGATTTTACCAGAGCTCATATTACAAATTGTTGTTTGTTTTTCTCACTGTCACTTTATCATTGAACACGAACTCTACCCTTAACTTCTTAATAATATTTCTAATTGTACATTAAATTCTACATCTTGTGTTATTCTTTCTTTTTGATGAATGTCTATTTTAAAATGCAAAATGTATATTTTTTTTTCTTACACTAGTCCATACATTCCAATCTTTTGATGCCAACACGACGATAACTTACTGATTATTTTGATGATAAAACCTGATGATACTTCTGATAATTTTGGATAAAACTTGTAAGCTGTAGGGTGTTCGGTTATGTATTACACCAGGCCGAATCAAAAGAAACATTAACTTCCCTACGGCAAGGGTCGGCAAAATGTAACGAGAGAAGCTTCAAGCTTCAAGCTGACCCGGACATTAGTCCCCTTTCTTTTTCTTTTACGCGTGCTGATTCATTCTACGTCTACTTCTCCATCCAAAGAAATTTCTACTGAATACATACGTACGTACGTACGCATATAATCTTACAACACTGACTACTACGAACATTTTCTACGAGTCTTGATACCCATGACTTTATCATTTAACTTGTTTATTCTTAATAATGTTTCTAATTGTATATTAAAACCTACAACTTTATTCTTTCCTTTCAATACGTTTCTTTTTTAAATGGCAAATGTATATTCTTATTCTTACGCTATTCCACACATTCCAACCTTCTGATTCCAACACGATGAAAACCTTCTAATAATGCTGATGATAAAACCTGAAGACAATTCTGATAATTTTGGATAAAACTTGTAAGCTATAGGAAGTTCGGTTATGTATGACACAAGGCCGAATTAAGAAACATTAACCATCTCGCTACGGCTACAATATCACCTTTCAACTCTCATAATGCAGGATTCCCGTATCAGTGTCAGATGGACATCACGCTTACTACAGCCGTAGTAGCAGTTGAGCAACCTGTGGAAGATAGCGTGAAAGAGACCAAACCTCACCAGGCTGTTTTGATTTCAGAAATTTTTATTTTATTTTAAAGCGGGTTTGATACGGGACACAGTTTGTCCTGTTATAACTGCAGCGGGTGATGAAAAAGTGATAGATTCATATATTTTTGAAAGCACGTAAGTTAGCACGAAAATGAATGTAATCATATCGACTGAAATTCGAAAACGGCTGTGTGCTTTCTCAATTTCGAGATGTTATCAATAGCTTCACCATGCATCCTCAAGTTGAGCATTAGGTAGAAAATAATTTTACAGACGGACACAGTTTAACTGCTCTTCTATAAAACCTTTAAAGTATTTTTCTTCAGCGGGTCCATGTCACTACCGGTCTAGGTTTAAAATGAACTTAAAAATAATATTTAAAAATTGCCCAACAGCCATCTACACTTCTGCTCTTAGGGATGTTTTACGACTGCCAAAGGAGCGGTGTCATGATACCGAGCAGGTGAGGGACCGGATATTTGCCCTCAGAAGTCCAAAAAGCAAATGGCCAAAACTATTCTTTGCACATCTGGGTTCTACTCAGAAGTTCCCGAGGTAAACAAAAAATAAATAAATATCACATTCCTTTTACGGACCTGTAGGAGAACTCGGGATCCTTATTAGTCATCAAATCGGAAAATTCAAAATGCGTCAGGGAAACGGTTTTTCCACAGCTCAAGAAAAATCGTTTTTTGAGCCACCCTACGTGACTGGATTAAATATTTAATGATGGTCGCTAAGCGGTCGCGGTGGTCAGTCAGAGGAAGCGGGTTGCTGACACAAAACTACATGTAAAGGCAACTTCAGATTAACCTGGATATAAGGTCAGGTCGCCCCTGGTTCTTTTTCTCCTTATCTCTCTCAACAATTACTGCTACAAACATTTTCTACGCACTCTTAATTCCTCAACTTTATCATTGAACACGAACTCTACTCATAACTTCTTCCTAAGGTTTATATATGAACATTAATTTCTACAAATTCTTGTTATTCCGTCTTTTAAAAACTTCTATTTTAGCTTTCAAAATATATATTTTATTATTCCACTTTTCTACACTAATCCACACATTCCAACTGCCGACAACCAATTTTCTGATGAATATTATTCAACATAAAATTTGTAAGCTGTAGGGAGTTCGGTTAAGTCTGACACAAGAATTCAGCGGAAGATCTTGGAGAATATTCCTCTGAAGCTTGGGATTGATATTTGTTCATACTACCCTGACATGTGTTAGGTAAAAATCATTTATTTAAAAAAAAAAAAATGATGAAAAAAAAAAAATTACAATATGTGATATGCACAGTTTTGACACAATGAGAGAAATATTAATCGAATGTGATTCGTCCATGTTTGATATATATTTAGATTATCCTGATACAGATAAAAAATACTGTCCGGAATGTGTTCCTTAATTTTCATTATTTTGATATAGAAGCATAATGCGAGAAGTCTTTTCTGCGCATGCGCGAACAGACTCACTATCATGGCGCGTTTTTATTTCACCCGGGGATGAGGTACATTTAAAGAATTGTTTCATGTGTAACCCACGCATTCCCAAGGTCCGAAAAATACTTGACTTTTCATATGGAGATTTTTGGCAAAATCCTAACGCTGTCGGGCCAGTCAGCCTCATGACGTTCCAGATTTGGCTATTTGATGGCTTCTGGCTTTTCCCTAAAGCTAGAAATCGCTAAAGACATAGAAATTCAAAGACGGAGCATCTTGTGAAAGATGAGAGGCCTCATTCGGAGCAAAATGAGGGTACTTGAAAGAAACATTTACACGATCTTAAATAATATTTGAGTAGATCTAGTTCAGTTTTGTTGTGTTTATCTATTTGACACACGCACATAAACACAAAGACTATATATATATATATATATATATATATATATATATATATATATTTGTGTATATGTCTGTAAATAGATAGACACACGTATATATATATATTTGTGTGTATGTCTGTAAATAGATAGACACACGTATATATATATATATATATATATATATATATATATATATATATATAAATGCACACACACATATATAAATGTATATAGTTGTTGATTCGTTCTATTCCCACTCATGAAATCGACACACAAACACACATATATCTGTGTGTGCGCAAACATATATACATTTGAACAGACAGAAACACATAATGCACACATATTTCTCGCTACATTTAAATATCAAAAGAATATCGCT
This sequence comes from Ascarosepion bandense, assembly GCA_037127315.1. NCBI lineage: Eukaryota > Metazoa > Mollusca > Cephalopoda > Sepiida > Sepiidae > Ascarosepion > Ascarosepion bandense. The sequence goes on from JBBBDQ010001126.1 coordinate 75,811, forward strand.
ATAAGAGAGGCACTACATATCAAACAATTATCTCCTGCCATCAACTTCACATGATTTAACAGTGGAAATGAAGTTTTGAAAGTTATTTTTTTAGAAAAAAAAATGCTTAAGCGATTTCAGATCGCGTGCGTCACGTGATAGCTTTTAAAGAACGTTCAGTTTCAAAAACACAGAATAAAATTACGCTATAATATAAACACGAGGACAAAGTTGTAACATCGGAAATATAACATGCTTGAGAATAATAGCCAGTGAAGTGGCTGAAAGCGACCGGAAAGTCACTTATATATTTTTACATTCTTATTTCCGGCAAAAAGAAAACCATCCAACATACTGAAAAAATTTAAACAAAAATTAATAAAATATTCCTTGTTGATCGTTTTAAAAATAACATTGCTGCCCAGATATACATAATTATGTATGTATATATATATATATATATATATATATATATATATATATATATATATTATTATTATTGTTATTATTATTGTTATTATTATTATTATTATTAATTATTACTTCGGAACATGTGAAAACTACAAACTACTACAAAATTGTACTTTTTTTCGACGTTGAAAGAACAATATTTCATCATTTAATTTATTATTATCATTTAATTGTAATTCATATTATTTTATTTTTATTTCTATTTAAGTTTTGAATTTTAAATTTAAATTTCAATTTATTTTATTTTATTTTTCTAATTTATTATATTAGGTCTAATGAATTCATGTCTTTGTGTTGTTGTTTTTTTAGATATTCTCTATTTTACGTTTTATGAATAAGAGTTCTGTTTGCGCATGTGGTTTCATCATTCTATTTTAATGCCAAAAGATTTAACTTGAAAGACTTTAACCAATGTCTATCTCTGTCTGCAATTCAATCCGGGCCAAAATATAAACTTTCCATCTCTCTCTTAGCCGTTTCCACTGGCTCTTCCCTTTATTTCCCCCTACACTTTTTCACTATTTTCCATTTCACTTTCTACTCATTCTGTATCTTTCTTTTTCCTATTCTTTTCAGAAGTACAGTTACTATTTTTAAAAACTGCGAAAAAGATTTGAGCACAAACACTATAACCAATATTTGTCGTAGTAGTGCCTCTTTTACGTTCCAGATTCGGCTATTTGGTGGCTTCCGGCTTTTCTTTAAAGCTAAAAAAAAATTCAACACCACCTTGTATAATTGAAAGCAATTTGAACTTAACGAATATTACGTTGTATTGTTTGTTGCACATCCACGCTTTATGATGTGTTATCCCTCTGCATATGGGTTCCCTCTGTAGATGGCGCATGGCCAGGGAAAGACAGTGGCATGTTTAATTGGAGAAGTCATTTCTGTGAATGCGGGAACGGGCTGACACTCAGAGAGCGTTTTTGCTTCAACCGGGAATGAGGCGCAATCAATGAACATTTTTAATTTGTGCTCACGTATTCTCTAAGTTCGAAAGATGATTTACCTTTAGTCCGGAGATTTTTGCAAGGTCATCATGTTACCAGCCCTGCAAGTGCCATTACGTTCCAGATTCGGCTATTTGGTGGCTTCTGGATTTTCCTTAAAGCTAAAAAAAATTGAACACCACATCGTATAATTGAAAGCAATTTGGACTTAACGAATATTACGTTGTATTGTTTTTGTACATTTTACGCCTTATGATTTGCTACCCCTCTGCATATGGGTTCCCTCTGTAGATGGCGCTTAGAATATTTATGGACAGTGGCATATTTATTTTCTTTTTACGGAGGTTTTTCGTTTGACTTACATTGTTGCTAATCTTTGCAAACAAACATCCCGATATCATCTGTTCTCGACCCACAATCTGTGTTAATGATTAAACTAATGATCCTTTGTTACTGATCGTTCCGAAAAAGTGAAATTGGTTTCTGATCCCGAAAATGACACTCACTCTGTTGTTAACTTGGGTAAGAAATGATTGGTTGTTGTGGACCTAGAATAGTTACGGAAGAATACACGGCTATTAGTGAAACAGATATATATAAAAGAAAACAAACACAAGAGTGTTACTGTCAAGTGTAGACCGGGGAGACTCAACCAATTCAATTCTTCATTCAATCGTCAGACTTGAGACAGTCTCCCAGTATTTATAATCATCAGAAGAGTTCATTATAATAAAACGGGTAGGTTCTATAATACGTGATAAGCTGAACTTTGTATTTTTTTAATCATTTCACCTCAAGCGAGGCGGTACCGCCATTGATTTGCAAGGGGCTACATTAGAGAGTTAAAGTTTTATGCAGAAGGAGAATAAAGAGAAAGACGAACCATCTACAAGAGGTGAAAGAGAAAGAGCAAGAGAAGTATGTGAAAACAGGAGTGAATACTTTTGTGAAGGCAGAGAGAAAGGAAAAGAAAAAGATACACAGGGTGATGTAGAAAGAACTGGAGTCAAATGGTAAGAAATGGGAATTGACATTGCATTTAAATTCCTGGAGATTGTAGCCGTCAGGAAGGCTAGTATATGGAAGGGAGTTCCACATGCGGGAAGCTCCAGAAAAGAATCTGCTGGAGTAGAATTGTCGCAAATGTAATTTGGATGATCTAACTGTAAAAGTGTGGGACCTTGTTGCCTGTCTGGTTTTACGTGTAAATTCTTGTGGAAGGGGCACCAGTGACCTTACTTTGCCGGAGCCGAAGCCAAAAATGAGACAGCTCTTCTTGAATGATGGGTGATGTTTAAGCATGGGTGATGTTAATCTACTGAAGATTGACTCGTTATTCTCGATCTATCTATCTATAGAAGGAATATAGTGAATAGGTCTGCTGCCAGGAAAGTTATTTCTCTGAGTCGTTCTAGATATTTTCTATTGCCAGAATGTATCTTTTCACTTTATAAGTGTACCACCCTTTGCATGGAGGTCATACATTCAGCCTGGTACTTCTGACAGATACAACAATTATTATTACAATCCGTTGTGGCGAAACTTCGTCGCCAAGTTGTGATCTGTTAGGGCACAGAAGTAAGACACGGAAACAAGAAGGTTGCTTCAAACTGTGTATTAGAATCACAGAACATATATACAATAATAAGTGTGGGTAATCAGCAAAATAGAAGTGCATGTCCGAACGGTATTGTCCCGCTTCATCTCGTCTATCTCCAGATTCACACGACTGCCACGCAGTTTCATCTCCGGAAGTCACGCAGGTTATTATTTATTGACAGAAAAAGAGTACATTCCTATAGATAGGGCACCATAGCAAAATCTAAAAAAATTCTGTAATATTAACCGTCCTAACCTGGCGTCTACTGTTTAGTCATTTTTTTTTCACTAACCTAACTTAGCTTCCATGTATTCTATAAACGCTTTCTTGGTAATTGTTCAGATTAGATTTGCTTTTCGTTTCTCGACTTCAAGAATTTAAACACAGTACTAGGTTGGCAGCTAGGTCCCATTAATTAACAGTTTGAAATGCTAAGTGTAAGCTTAAGGCTTGTGCTAGAAAATTATGTCCTACTGGCTTTTTCTGTTTCTGTAAACTTCTTCATCATGTGCCGTGTGTCCCTTCAGGACGAAAACGATTATGGACTTCTAATTGGTTCAAACTCTTGTCGCTCTCAATATTTTTCTCTTCTAAGCCCCGCTCTATCAACCATTTTCTCAGACCTGACAAGTACGTCTCGCGCTGATTTCCTCTGTCTCTCCTTCCATTTATCCGAACTGTGAGTATCAAATTCTCCAGGCCTGCCTTCCTCATTACGAACCACATTAGTCTTTTCCTGATATTTAGTATCAGTTTTCTTCTCGTTTGCATCCTTTCCAACACGTCATCGTTGCACACGTGCTCTGTCCATGGTATCCTCAGCATCCTTCTGTAAAGCCACATTTCTGCTGCCTCAAGCCTCTTCTTCATCTTTGATGAGATCGTCCAGCAGTCACTTCCATACAGAAGGACAGATATCACATAACAATTCAGCACTCTGTTTCTAATGAGATTTTCCTGTCTTTCAATAGCTTCTGAAATGCGTTTTTGGCCAGGCCAATGTGTCTTTAGATCTCCGTTTCGCATTTTCCATCCTCTGTCAAAACAATCCCAGGTATTTTAATTTTTCACTTGTTTTATTTTAAACTAACTGTATAGACCGGCGTTGCTCGGGTGTAATGAAAGCCTGAAAAATAATCCATGGTCGTGGAGCTCAGACTCAGCCTAAGGAATATTTGTGTGAAATATGGTGAGAATCGGATAAAAATTGTGGATTTGTATGAGGGACATACAGACAGATACACACACAAACATATTGCCTTTATATATATATATATATATTATCGATTTTCTGCACTATTGTAAGAACTGCAACCTTGAAGCTTCTGAATATCGTTTATTATGTCTTTGTCTATGAGTGTATCAAATTTGATTAAAATCGGACCACTCCTTCTATAACCCGATTTTTTCGATTATCGATTTTCGATATTTATCGGGGGTACCTCGACACAAAACCAAGCTAAGAACACTCGCAGACGCTTATATTACAACTGTGTAAATTTTCAAGAAAATCGGTTCAGCCGTATCGGAGTCTATCGGTAACGGACACACACTGAACACAGAAAAAGTTCCATTTATAAATAAGTTTAGAGTCTCCGACTTGCAGTAAAAAAAAAATCTATCAAGCAGTTACCGATATCCTACTTGATAGAATTTACTCATAGACTTCTCTCCTTAGTCTGCAGAGGTCATTTCCAGTGACTTGACACTTCAAGAACCCGTTCCTAACACATCTCAATCTGCCACCTCTCGGGTACCTTGAGCAAATACTCCGTGAAAGTGTTGTTTTTTTCTTTTGACAACTTCTTAATTAAAACTTTGTAAATACCTACAATTGCTACAACGATTTTACCATCAAAACAGGCTTACGGCCATATCACGTTGAATACATCGGTTCTCGCTCGATCATCAAAGTTAAGCAACGTTGAGCCTGGTCAGTACTTAGATGGGTGACCGCTTGTGAATGCCAGGTGATGTAAGCATTTAGTGACGGATGTGCGTTGTGGTGTAGTGGATATCGGCTCGGAGAGAGAAATCGGTGAGCCGAGTTCGAATTCCAGATGAATACCCTGCATTCACTTAAGCACTGGTACGCTTGGGAAAGGTATTAATTCGTCCCTTCCCTCCAGTTATGGGTTAAATAACAACGGTAGGACTTGGGGACCTTGCCCTCGAAAATAAATCCCAATGAATCTTGATACTCGAAAAGAAAAAAGCATTACTAGACAAAAACTTATATAAAAACAACAATAAATTGTTGAAAGAAAACGGTATTACCAGCAATAAATAAATAAAAATTTAGCTGGCAATAAATGACCCGCCGAGGTTGATATGCCATAAAAACAAAACAACCAACCATCAAAACATTAAATGTGACGGTGACTTGTGAAAGAAAGCAGTAATTGTTCGTTCGGGGCATGAATATTTATAGCATCGATGTATGTTGTCTTGAATAAAAAAAATATGATATGAAACCGAACGGCCGCTCTGTGCAAATAAAATAGTCATCATGGGGTTAATGTCCAAAGAATTATGGGCTTCATATTACCATCAGAGTTAGCCAACACAAGTTAATAGCTTTGGAATCGGTAAATATTATGGAAATGATTTTGTCACCAATACCAAATAGAATAATAACACCCATAGACATTGGACAAACAATCAATGGATGCACATGAAAGAAGCACATTGGAAGAACTATCAATCAGATTTAATCAGTTCCTGTCAAATTTTGAAGAGGTTGGATGATCCTAATAATTTTTATGAGTTAACAAAGGACGTAAAGACTTGGAGAGATCTGAACCATTAATAGTTTACAAAGTTACTCAAGAAACCACACAAACTTGCCGTTAGTCATTAAGTCGAAAAAACTGTCATCATGACCATAAGATTGTTTTCACTTGATCCGTGATTTGTTTCTCTCCTCTCAGAGACTTTTTGTCCCCATCAGCAGATGTGGTCGTAGAATGGTGGAATAGAACCTTCCACCCCAGACCAAATTACAGCAGATATCTTCCAAGCAGGGCCGTAGCTGATGCTAAAAAAAAAACAAAAAAAAAAAACACCGGGAACAGAGAATATTGCCCGGATTTATTAGTTGACAATGTGATGACGTCATCAGTGTCATCCGTTTCCAGAGACTATGAATATTTGCTGATTTTTTTTCGGCTATGAAAGTAGGCACATAACGTGAAAGAAAGCAGGAAATCGGGTTCGGACTTTCTGAGTATAACCAGTCTTTTCTCCCCAAACAGATTTTTACTGCGTCCATTCGGATGTCTTCTTCGTGTTTCTTTCTTTCTTTCTTTCGTTCTTTCTTTCTTTCTTTCTTTCTTTGTGAATTGTTTAGTTTGATTTCTGACGAAGACATTTTTCCTAGCCCGGATTTTCACTATGATTGCACGGATCGGACCGGACCCGTGCCCTGTGTGCCCGGTAGTCAGATACTGCCATGCCTCCAAGCATCAAAACGGACATACGTTACCTATTAATACCACTATCCTCATAATCAGGTGTGGCTATAGGGTGGTTGCGCAGTTGAGCATTCTCCTTCTCATAGTTCCGTTGTAAGCCTGATGACTATTTCTTTATATGGCCGTTGTGATGCAGTGTATATCAAAGTAGAAATCGGAGAGCCGAGTTCGAATTCTAGTTGAATTTGTTTTCATGCACTTACGCGCAAATACCCTTAAGAAAAGTATTAATCCCTCACTTCTCCTACAGCTATGGGTTAATGTTGTAAACCTAAACGGTTACTGCGCGAGTAATCACCAAAACGGAGGTTGGGAATAATAGTATATCAACAAGTACAAGACTCGCACGCTGCGTAACGTATACTTCTGTATTTTCTACAAGCCCAAAGTTGATGTGACACATAATCAATAAAAGTGAGATCTCCGAGTCTTTAAGTTTGGCCAAAAACATCCGGTTGACCATGCACAAACCGGGATAAGAGCTACTGTCAATATTCGCCAGACGAGGCTCTACCCTTCGACAAAACCCTGTCTGGGTTCCTTCTGCCCGTAAGCAGTGAGGAAGACTAAGAACGATGAATGCTAGCCAGTATAATTGCTCTGTAGTTAACTACTTCCTCACATAAGCAGAATGCGGCACAAGGTCATTTTAAAGCCAGGTCTCCGAGCTCTTAAGCTCGGCCAAAAATATCCTGTTCACCTTGCAAAAGGCCGGGTCAGTACTACTGTCAATTTTCCGCAGCTAATACTATACTCTTCGGCGGAGCCCCGTCTGTGTTCCTTCTGTCCGTAGACAGTGCGTAAGACAAAGAATGTTCAGTATAATCGCTCTCCAATACTCTAATGGTGCCCACGTATTTAAGAGGATAGCAATATCCCATTCCTGTATATAGGTACGAATACAACAGCTAACTAGCAGGATAGATTGGATTCTATAGCCTTAATTGACAACCATTCTATCGCGGAAAAAAATGGCAATCTACTGCGAGAAAATGTTATGTTTAGTCAATTATGTTTCTTTCGAGACATGATCGGCCAAGCATGTATCACGTATGGCATTTGACACACGACGGAGACGTTCCTCTTCTGGTAAAATCACAGCAGATATTCTCCATATATCAAATAGCATAACCCTGTCAGAGACAGGTGGATATAATCGAGAGAACCTTGCACTCGACTTTAATTTATGAAGTTTTCTACCCCCACAAAGTCTTCACTGCACTGACAACCTCCATAGCTACAAAGCCGAATTACCGCAGTGTTTTAGACGCCCGTTGTTTCTACAACAATGTTCAACCGCCCTTTGATAGGTTTTAGTTTTTTAATCATATTGTCTCTATAGCCTAGTCAGTGTGGCTTGGTTGACGATGGTATGGCATAATAATAATAATAATAATAATAATAATAATAATAATAATAATAATAATAATGGTTACGTGCATCTGGATTAAAGTCTGAAACTGAAGGTTTTATTCTTGCAGCACAAGACCAAAGTCTTTTCACTAGGAACTTTCAGGCAAATATAATACATAATAATGTGGATCCAAAATGCAGGTTCCGTGATAAATACCAAGAAACAATAGACCATCTAATCTCAGGATGTTCTGTACTTGCCCCAAATGAATATAAAATTCGTCACGATAGAGTGGGGCAATATTTATATCGGACAATGTGCAAACATAATGGAAAATCTGTAAACAAACACTGGTATGAACATCACCCAGCACCGGTTACAGAAAAAGAAAATGTCACCATTCTATGGGATTACACCATCTACACAGACAAAAAAAAAGAAGCAAATAGGCCGGACATTATTGTTAAAAACCAGAAAGAAAAAACTTGCTTATTAATTGATATGCCTTGTCCAGCGGATTGTAACATAGCAATCAAGGAATTCGAAAAACTGTCAAAATATAAAGACCTGGAAATTGAAACAGAAAAAATGTGGAAATTGAATACAAGTATCGTGTCAGTGATAGTAGGTGCACTTGGAATGATAAAAAATGAAACGAAACAACACATTGAAAGAATCCCTGGAAACTCCAGCTTAAGAGATATACAAAAAATTGTCTTCTTAAGTACAGCCAACACATTAAGGTGATCTTTGTTTATGTAACGCTAGGGATTTTAGGGGAGAGAGAAAAAACATGAAATTGAGTCATAACAACACACCACAACATGCCTTAGGTCTTCTCGTAGACTTGGTTGGTAGTGCGACCATAGCAGAAATCGAAAAACGATGAAAAGAAAATAATAATAATAATAATAATAATCATAATAATAATAATAATAATAATAATTATTATTATTATTATTATTATTATAATTATTTATTTATTTATTTTTTCTTTGATCCCTGTTTGTTCACATTTCCATCAGTGTCCCAACCAGACAACGAAGGTCAGAAATGGACTCATAGCATTTCATGGCATTTTCTTCTGAACATATAATTTCTTTTTTAAAACAATAGTGAGATAAATCCCAGTTTTTTATTTCTTTAAGGCGTGGGCTACCAGGAACCTCTTCTTCTTCTTCTTCTTCTTCTTCTTCTTCTTCTTCTTCTTCTTCTTCTATGTGCCCTGTCCCTTCAGGACGTAGGCGATCATGGATCTCCACGTCTCCCTGTCCCTTGTGGCTCTTAGTATGTTTGCTCCTGTTGCTCCTGGCAACCCCCGTTCCGTCATCCACCTGATCAGACCCTGCAAATATGTTATCCGCTGCCTTACTCTGTCTCTCCTTCCTTCTATCTGTCCAGTCAGTATCAGGTTCTCCAGGCTCTCCTTCCTCATTGCATGTCCCAGGAACTTCAGTTGTCTCTTCCTGATGCTCAGCATCAATTTCCTTTTTGTTGCCATTCTTTCTAACACTTCGTCGTTGCTTGTATGCTCTGTCCACGATATCCGTAGCATCCTTCTGTAGAACCACATTTCGGCCGCTTCCAGTTTTGTCCTCATTTTTGATGATATTGTCCAGCATTCACAGCCGTATTGAAGAACTGACATAACGTAGCAGTCTAGCACTCTTTTCTTCGTTTCTATTGAGATCTTCCTGTGTGTTAGTATTTTGCTCATCTTCTGGAACGCGTCCTTTGCCATGCCAATTCGCCTTCGGATCTCCGTGTCGCACTTTCCATCTCCTGTTAGAACACTTCCTAGGTACTTAAATTCTTGGACTTGTTTGATTCTGTTATCCCCCACCTGTATTTGGCATTTTGGGTTGTATCTTTTGCTGATGACCATGCACTCAGTTTTCTTAAAGTTTATTTGTTCTTGTTCTTCTTCTTCTTCTTCTTCTTCTTCTTCTTATTATTATTATTATTATTATTATTATTATTTCGAGATTGTTCTAGAGCCAGAATCACCGCAAATAGAATACGTCTGTCTGTATTAGGAGCGCAAAGGAATGTATTGTTTTCTCAAATGAATTTTTTTCAGTTTTGTCAAAATTGGAAAGAGAGGTTTAATTTAACCCGTTGTTGATTTGTTTTTTAGGGTTCCGGATTGAGCTTCTAGCTTTGATAAATAATGTTGGTTCGGAAGATCTGAGTCTGAAGCAAAGACAAATCCATGATCCAAATAATCTTGAGCACTAGTAGACATTCGATTGTAGATATAAGGATAATAAGATGAAAGACAAGAAGGCATATAGAACGACATGTTAAACGGAGAGATAGATAGAGTGGAACAATTTCTTTAAGGCTGGTGCGACCAAAATTCCTTTCAAAAATCTACTGAAATTTCATAAATAAATAAGAGGGGTCTAATTACAACTTGAAATATTGATGTCCTTAAGAATCTAATTTGCTTAGATTTTCACTTCAATGTCTTTGTATTTTGATAGTTATTTTAAAGAACTTAAAAGATTCATCACAATCTGCAGAAACTGCCATCTTAATACGAAAGCACATTTTTGTGTCCTTTGATCTGAATGTCTGGGGGATTTGCTTTGATTGTTCTTTCTGTGGGTATTGTAAAGATTTATAAAATTGATACAATTCTATCTCTGTAACCATGTCTGGATGATGTCCGCATCAGTTTCTTACATTTTCCTTTCCCATAAAAATTGCATATTTACCAGTGTATATATTTTTTCTTCTGCTCCGATGAACTTAGCTCACTGGTACCCCCTATATACGAATTTTCTCGAGCCACAAGATTAGCAACTAGGTCCCACCCTTTTACTGTGAAACCAATGCATTGTAAACGCAAATTCTATTTCATCAGCTTCTTTTCTCGCACTTCCCGCCTGTGAAATTCTCTTCCGCATACTTGTTTTCCCGAAAGCTATTATAATCTCCAAGAATTTAAGAGTAAAAGTCAATAGTCATCTCCTGTCTCACTAACTTACATCCTCTCTCTCATGCTTTTCTACATCCACCCCACTCTCATCAGAACACTCTTCCTTCTTTTACTCTCTTCCTGACATCCCATGCAACCTCTCACTTCTCGTAACATTCCTCCTTGGTTGGGGCGACACAATTATTAAAAAAGAAAAAGAAATCTATGATGCCGATGATTTATATCCAGTTGGTGCTAACACTGAACAACCTGATATAAAGATATCAATTGTTTCAGGATATACTTCGCATAATCTGCATTTCGGGTAAGCATTATTTGGAAGTATGTGTAGTTAGCAGTGTCTACTTAATAAGTATTAGTTATGTTCAGTAAGACTAAAACACTCGCATCTAAACATATTTATAAATGGAATTTTGTCTGTGTGTGTGTCTGTGTGTGTGTGTGTGTTTGTTACCTATAGACTCCGAAACGGCCAAACCGATTTTCTTGAAAATTTAATCAAATTTAATACACTCATAGACAAAGACATAAAAAACGATATTCAGAAGTTTCAAGGTTGCAGTTCTTACAATAGTGCAGAAAATTGATAATATATATATATATATATATATATATATATATATATATATATATATAAGGCAAGATGTCTGTGTGTGTGTTTGTTTATCTGTCTGTATGTCCTTTATACGAATCCACAATTTTTATCCAATTCCCACCAAACTTCACACAAATATTCTTTAGGCTGAGTCTGAGCTCCAGGACCATGGATTAGTTTTAAAGCTTTCATTACATCACATCCAAGCAACGCCGGGCTATACTGCTGGTATATATATATATATATATATATATATATATATATATATATATATATATAATCTGCGATTGGTAAATTGTCGCAATTATTTTATTATTTCACATATTCTTTAGGCTGAGTCTGAGCTCCAGGACCATGGATTATTTTTAAAGCTTTCATTACACGCAAGAAACGCCGGGCTATACTGCTAGTTTCTTGATATTTCTGAGATGAGGTTATATTTAGGGTATTTACATTATTCGGATTATTTTTCTCATCTTTGTTGCCATTTGTATGATATTTCGGCCGTTATACACTCCGACCTTCTTCAGGTGCTAGGAATTTTGTCCTGAACCCCCTAATAATAAACAAAATACCAACGAAAACCATTAAAATAAAAATACTAAAGAAAACTATTAACACCAAAAAAGTGCAATATGAACTCTGTTAAAAAGTTACTAGATATTAAGTTTACAAGTGCCAAAAATTAAATATTTTTGGCCCACTGGATATAGATGTTGGTTAGTTTCCGATTAACTCTTAGAGTTGTGAGTTCAATTCCAGGCTACAGCAGTTCTGAACAAGTAACTTGCAAGGTTAGAGGGAGATAACTTATGATTTCTAACCGAGACTTTACGCAAGGAATGAGGATGATATACCCCCGTGATTGTAATAAAGGGTTCGGTTCGAATTCCTAGCAGCTGAAGAAGGCCGACGCGTACAACGGCCGAAACGTCGTACAAATGGCAACAAAGATGAGGACTATAGTTCGAACAATGTAAAAACTAAAACACTCGGTTCCAGCTTTTAATCCTGCACTAAGTAACAATTTATCAGCTTGTTTCGTACGGAAAGATTATTAACCAAGAAGAGGCTTTTTTGCTGTTGTTATGCGTTTGTTATATTGCATTTGTTATAATTTCTGTCTTATGTGCCCTGCAAATCCAGTAGATGCATAAAGGTATATTTGCGCTTCTTCATCCATTTGAAATTCCCTGTTGAAGTTTGTTTTATTTATTCCATGTCCTTTGGAATGAATCACTATCCAATCTTATGTCATTTCCAGGTATCTTTGATAACCGACTTTTGTGGCTTTCTTATAGTTGAACTAATCCTCTTCCTCATTCAGATCTGGACGTATACAGAGAATCACATCAAGCTTATAATAATGCGTGTCTGACAAGTGAGAACATTTTTCATTTTGACATCCGTTCACTTACTGTTTAACTAAAGAAGCTAAAAATCTAATTCACCACATAGACAGCCAAAGTGTTTATGGCTATCAATATTATTATCATTATTACTATTAATATTATTATTCTTAATATTATTATTATTATTATTATTATTATTATTATTGTCATTTTAATACCGTAGTACCTACATGCGTCACGCTCTAGAAAGTGATATGATCGTACATACAGACTCAAAAGATTAACACATGAATGCCGGACGACGTACATAGAAACACACATGGAAAATGAAAGAAAACGTCAAACAGAAAATATAAAACGAAAAGAGAATAACTGTAAATATATAATATCAAGTTTTTTTTTCAAGTAAAAATTACTTTTCATCCTTTCTTTTGTATTTGTTTATCTAATCGGTCCTTCAATTTATGCTGTAAACATCATAGCAAATCGTAGTTTTTATATTATAATAGTAATACCTATCCAGGTAACCACATGTATCACGCTTTTGCTGTAATGAAAGAAATTAAATGTATTTTGTAAATAAATCATATTTCTAGAGAAAAACATTGTCATGGAAGAAAGAATAAGACAACAAAGAGGGGCAGCAAGAGAATGGTAGAGAAGAAGAGGAGAAGAATTAAGAACAGAAGAAAGACAATCCTTAGCCATAATAGAGAACGAATGTAAGCAAGGAGGAATGATATGAATGAAGACGAGAAAGATTACGAGCAGAAGAGAGACAAGCAATCTGTAGCCATAATAGAGAACGAATGCAAGCAAGGAGGAATGATATGAATGAAGACGAGAACGATTAAAAGCAGAAGAGACAAGCAATCCGTAGCCATAATAGAGAACGAATGCAAGCAAGGAGGAATGATATGACTGAAGATATTAACGATGACGAGCAAAAGAGAGATAAGCAATCTCTAGCCATAATAGAAAACAAATGCAAGCAAGGAGGAATGATATGAATGTAGACGAGAACGATTACGAGCTGAAGAGAGACAAGCAATCCGTAGCCATAATAAAGAATGAATGCAAGCAAAGAGGAATGATATGAATGAAGACGAAAACGATTACGAGCAGAAGAGGGACAAGCAATCTGTAGCCATAATAGAGAACGAATGCAAGCAAAGAGGAATGATATTAATGAAGACGAGAACGATTACGAGCTGAAGAGAGACAAGCAATCTGTAGCCATAATAGAGAACGAATGCAAGCAAAGAGGAGGGATATGAATGAAGACGAGAACGATTACGAGCAAAATAGAAACAAGCAATGCGTAAACATATTAGAGAACGAATGCAAGCAAAGTGAAATGATATGTATGAAGACGAGAAAGATTACGAGTAGAAGACAGACCAGCTATGCGTAAACATGTTAGAGAATGAATGCAAGCAAAGAGGAATGATATGAATGAAGATGAGAAAGATTACGCCGTAATCATGTTAGAGAACGAATGCAAGCAAAAAGGAATGATATGAATGAAAACGAGAAAGATTACGAGCAAAAGAGAGACAATCAATCCTAAACTATAGAGAACGAAAGCAAGCAAGGAGGAATGATATTAATAAAGACGAGAACGATTACCAGCAAAAGAGAGACAAGCAATCCGTAAACATATTAGAGAACGAATGTAAGCGAGAAGGAATGATATGAAGAAGAGAGAGAAATTTATATTTATGATTGTTATTTCAATATTTTGTTAAAGTTGTTAAGTGCAAATATTTAATGCAATAGGGGAATTTCTACGGATAATTTATTGTCATAGAATTTGCCAGGATCTTATTCAATCATTAACTGAAGAATTAAATTAATACTAGTAATTATTATTCCTTCTATAGTGGAATATATATTTCCATATCAATTAATCTTTAATTTAAAGCGACACCTATATTTAAACCAGAAACTTTCCAAAATTAGTACATTCTTCAGGCGTTGTGGTGAAGAGTGTATCGACTTGGAATTCAGTTGAAGCAAAAACATCTCTTAAATCCCGAAACTAATTTCACAATCATTAATAAATTTTATTAATGTTAATAAAAAAATATTGCTGATGTATTCTAATATTATTTTAAAGAAATTTTATATCGATCTATAAAACAAAGGAAAAAATCGTTATTGAATAGTTAAAGATTTTAATTTATTTGACTTCTTTGCCTTATCAATGTTTTTGTTTATTTAATAGCGAAAGATATTTTTCATTGTAAGGATGAGTTGTTTTGCTATGAGTAAATATGACGTTTACAATAATTTTTTTAAAATGATAATGATTTTCCAGATACAACTCCTACTGTTTAATCTATAGCTAAAGGAGATTATTGCAAATAGTACAGGATGTAAGGCAACCTTACGTAGTGAAGGAAGTTAGAATTCAGCACTCATATTTATCATTGCAGTGTGCATTATGTAAACAAGAATTCAAGTGTATTTCGTTAAATTCATCCAAAACGTCAATCTATATATATATATATGCAAGTTTTTACGCTCCTTACAATTGCTGGTGAGTCTGTGAGTGTAACATTTTTTCACTTTTAAACACACTTGTGGAATTATATGTGTACACCCCCCTTACATTTCATGTTTTTTTTTCAATGAATTTATTTTTAAACGAGTTCCATCATCTCCCAACATTGTAAGTAATTTAATTTATTTTGCCTTGTCCTTTTCCTTAATTCCCTTAAAATTAAAGCCAACGAGAACCCTTGATAAGAGTTGGCCGAACGGTTCCTCCGGTTTAAATAATATGACGTCTGTTCTTTTTAAAGATATATATATATATAGTGTAATGTTTGTTACAATGTTTTTATAAATTCATAGTATCACTACACAAAAATTTTCATGTTTGGAAGTCAGCCCATTATGTTGTTGGCGTCATCCTCAGGTGATTTTTTAGAAATGAGAATTATCTAGTTGAAAAGCCAGTTTATTTGTGTTGGATTTGTTTATTTTGGGTGTTAGAGGGGTTGGTCTGTATTTTGAGTTCTGTTGACCTTTTTAAGGTCTTAGGGTTAAATGTTTGTTTGTGGCTGAGTTCAGGATAAGTTAATCTATTAATCTTGTGAGGGCTGAGGCTGCTGGCGCCTTGCGTGTTGTTATTTGGTGTAGGGGTTGGTAGGTGTTGTTTTGCTTTGGGGTTGGTTTCTTCTCAATTTAATTTGTTATTTTGTATTGAAGTGTGTGCATTTTTTTGTTTTTTATAAAATATATTATTTATATCTTAATTTAATTTATGTTATTTTGTATTTATACTATGAATTTATAAAAACATTGTAACAACCATTACAGTATAACGCTCTACATTTGTATCGAGCACTCTTTATAAAAGTAAATGCATGAACAAAAGGTTAATAAACCTACGAGTTCAACAACTTAGTTACAATATATATATATATATATATATATATATATATTGTAATTTTGTTATTACAATATCAATATCAAATGGAAATTTTTCTGTGTGCGTATGTGTGAGTGTGTGTGCCCCCGTTACCTATAGACTCCGAAACGGCTGAACCGATTTTCTTGAAAATTTACACAGTTATACTATAAGCGACTGCGAATGTTCTTAGCTAGGTCTTGTGTCGAGGTACCCCCGATAAATATCGAAAATCGAAAAAATCGGGTTATAAAAGGAGTGGTCCGATTTTAATCAAATTTGATACACTCATAGACAAAGACATAATAAACGATATTCAGAAGTTTCAAGGTTGTAATTCTAACAAAAGTGCAGAAAATCGATAATATACATATATATATATATATATATATATATATATATATATATATATATATATATAGGAAAGAATATTAATAAAAAGTTTTGAATTTAAAAATGTACTTTTTTTTAACAGTATTTGTTTATTTTTATTATATTTTATATTTCAGACCGTCCTCGGTCCTTCATCAGAAACAAGTGATTTTTAAATTTGAATTAGAAACGTATTTCACGATAGCGTTCGAATATTTTTTCTTTACATCACGTGGTGTGTTTGTTCACAACATGCGGCACGTCCGTAGAGAAAGTCTGTTTGTTTTAGATAAAAATTTCTTGGAATATCTGAAAAAAATAATAATAATTTTAAATTCAACAACAAACACTATTTACAGATTAGTGGCACAGCAATGGGCACGAAAATGGCACCTAGTTATGCCAATATCTTTATGCATATTTTAGAAAAAAAGATACTAGACAGTTCACAATACAAACCATCACATTATTTTAGATACATTGATGATATTTTCTTAATATGGACTCATGGATTAGAAAAATTAAAAAACTTCTTTACTTTCTGCAACAACTTCCACAATACAATCAAATTTACCATGGAACACTCATACACATCCGTCCCTTTCTTAGACGTCATGGTAAAATTAAATAAACATACACTTTCCACCAGTCTATACAACAAACCCACAAACCAACATAAATTCCTACACTTTAACAGCTGTCATCCCCTCAAATTTAAAAAATCTATCGCATCCAGCTCATTTATTAGAATAAAATGCGTATGCTCAGACCATCCAGATTTTCTAAACAACATTAACAACCTAACAAAACAGTTTCTAAAATGTAAATATCCAATAAAAATAATAAAGGAAGCACTCCATAAAACCATCCACATAGATCGTAGCACACTTCTCACATACAAAAAACGAAAAGATAACCACCGAATTCCCATGGTTTTTAACCATAATCAATATTCCTACACACTTATCAAAAATTTAAAAAATGATTACAGGAACCTCCAATCAAACAAAAACATCAAAGACATTTTCGATAAACCACCCATAAATACAAAGAAACAAACACCCAACCTATCAACTATCCTCACTTCTAACAAATATATAAATAATACAAACCTATCAGGGAATTTAAAATGTGGAAAGCCTCGCTGTTTAATTTGTAAACATTTAATAACAGACAAAACATTCTCTGTACCCAACACCAAAATAAAATTACACCCACCAAACCTTACTTGTGATAGCAAAAATATCATATACTTTATCTTCTGCTCAATTTGCCCCAACAGTGGATATATCGGCGAATCCGGTAATAGCTTTAGATTTCGCTTCAATAATCACAAACTAAATATACGACAAAAAAATCTATACTCCCCAATTGCAGCCCATTTTAATCAACCTGATCATACTTTAGAAAATTGCAAATG
Organism: Ascarosepion bandense; assembly: GCA_037127315.1. Taxonomy (NCBI): domain Eukaryota; kingdom Metazoa; phylum Mollusca; class Cephalopoda; order Sepiida; family Sepiidae; genus Ascarosepion; species Ascarosepion bandense. The sequence continues at coordinate 93,742 of JBBBDQ010001126.1, forward strand.
TTTACTAATAGACTCCAATTTTAGTTCTACATACACACGTAGAAAGAAAGAAAAATACTGGATTTTAAAATTAAATACACACAAGCTAGGGTTAAATAGGGACTTAGGTGTGTTGAATCTTTACAAATATTTCAATAGGTAAAAATTTTTTTTCAGATATTCCAAGAAATTTTTATCTAAAACAAACAGACTTTCTCTACGGACGTGCCGCATGTTGTGAACAAACACACCACGTGATGTAAACAAAAGATATTCGAACGCTATCGTGAAATACGTTTCTAATTCAAATTTAAAAATCACTTGTTTCTGATGAAGGACCGAGGGCGGTCTGAAATATAAAATATAATAATAAAAATAAACAAATACTGTTCAAAAAAAGTACATTTTTAAATTCAAAACTTTTTATTAATATTCTTTCCTATACATATTAAGACAGTATACGTGGATGATCATCAATATATATATATATATATATATATATATATATATATATATATAAGGCAAGATGTTTGTGTGTGTGTCTGTTTATCTGCCTGTATGCCTGTATTTTTTCAGCCTTTTTATTTTAGTTTTTGCTTCGGGTTTGGCTCTAAGTAGGCATAATTATAGTTCTTAGTCACAGCCATGATACCATTTACTCAGGGGACTTATTTAGCCTTCAAAATTCAGTTTACGACGTAAAAAACTTATTTGATATCGATAGCAGGAAATGAAAATTTGACTTACATCCATTCATTTTTCTTTCAGTCTGCCGTTTCGCTTCAACTGGAAACAACTATTGCTTTTTAGTCTTTCGTGCCAACGTCCAAAGAGTCTGAGCTCCAGGACCATGGATTAGTTTTATAGCTTTCATTACACCAGAGCAACACCGGGCTATACTTCTTGTACATATATATATTTGAATTTTGTTATTACAATGGCTCATAAAACATAATATCACTACACAAACATTTTTCATGTTTCAGAAAAATTCTGTTCCTCTTCAGGTGATATGTTGAAATACATGGTGAAAGCGTTTGGTTTTTGAAAATATAAAATGAATTTCTGGTTATTTAGAAAATTAGGTTGTTGTAGCTGGAGAAAATGCAATAGGTGTGTCGAAACAGTTTAATTAGCATTTAGAATTATGTAACCGTGTATATTAAAGATTTGGATTTGGAAAGGGGGCATGATGGCATAGATATAGACATGTCACTTATTAATTTTGTCTGGGTAAGATACACAGTGTGACCTTCGATTTATTAAAGGATAGACAATAATTTTATTCAGGAGGTTGGATTTTAGGTTTTTTTATTGAATATTTTTTTTTTACTACTGTCTGTGAGTATAAGTCAGAATTTGGATTAAATAATTGTTGTATACTTAGTTATATTGTATTAAGAACAGCAATTTAGTATTGCGTGGGTAATTTTATTTTATTAAAATAATATTCTTTCTTTTGTTTATGTTAGAGTGTAAGTTATAAATCAAACAGTGTAATTAATTAAATTTTAAAGAAAATTATTTTGTCTGAGTAAGGTACCTAGTGAAAGCAAATAATGCTTAAATAAGTAAATAATTTTTATCAGAAAATTGGATTTTTTAAAATTATTTCATGAGCAAAAGGGCTGAAAAGTTTGTTATAATTATGATAAAATAATTATGGTATATATATATATATATATATATATATATATATATATATATATATATATATTTTAATCATTTCACCCCAAGCAAGGCATTCCACTGCCACTATTGCGCATGGGGCTACATAGGGGAAGGTAAAGAGTGGTTAGGTGTAGGAAATATCAGAAGGAAGGTGATAGATGGGTAAGGATACCGAGGATGAGGGTTGGGCAGATGGGAAGAGTGTTAAAGTATATTGTAGTTAAGAAAACTAATTTAGCACTGTTTGAGTCTTAATAAGTAAAATAAAATAATTATTAATTTTTAAGTTATAATAGAACATAAATTATAACTAAAACATTGTAGATTTTTAAATTAAAATAGAATTTTTTCGTCTGTGTGGAATACATAGTGGTAACACGGATTTCTTAAATGGGCAGACATTTATTTTTTACAGCAGGCTGGACATCCGGGTGTTTTTTTTTATAATTAGGATTTTCATAATTATGGTGTACTAAAGAATATTATAGATTAAAAATCAAATTTAGTATTGTGTGGATTATTTTTTTAAGGGTCTGGAAGTATTTAAATTGGAATTTGAACTGAATAATTCTAGCCTAGCATACCAAATACTAGCATACCAAATACTAGCATACCAAATACTAGCATACCAAATACTAGCATACCAAATAAAAATATAAATTAAGAAGTAACATGTCAAGATCTAAGCCATCCTTCTATAACCCAAATAATATAACCTCCATGGTTCTTCTTCTTCTTCTATGTGCCCTGTCCCTTCAGGACGTAGGCGATCATGGATCTCCACGTCTACCTATCCCTTGTGGCTCTTAGTATGTTTGCTCCTGTTGCTCCTGGCAACCCCCGTTCCGTCATCCACCTGATCAGACTCTGCAGATATGTTATCCGCTGCCTTCCTCTGTCTCTCCTTCCTTCTATCTGACCAGTCAGTATCAGGTTCTCCTTCCTCATTGCATGTCCCAGGAACTTCAGTTGTCTCTTCCTGATGCTCAGCATCAATTTCCTTTTTGTTGCCATTCTTTCTAACACTTCGTCGTTGCTTGTATGCTCAGTCCACGATATCCGTAGCATCCTTCTGTAGAACCACATTTCGGCCGCTTCCAGTTTTTTCCTCATTTTCGATGATATTGTCCAGCATTCACAGCCGTACTGAAGAACTGACATCACGTAGCAGTCTAGCACTCTTTTCTTCGTTTCTATTGAGATCTTCCTGTGTGTTAGTATTTTGCTCATCTTTTGGAACGCGTCCTTTGCCATGCCAATTCGCCTTCGGATCTCCGTGTCGCACTTTCCATCTCCTGTTAGAACACTTCCTAGGTACTTAAATTCTTGGACTTGTTTGATTCTGTTATCCCCCACCTGTATTTGGCATTTTGGGTTGTATCTTTTGCTGATGACCATGCACTCAGTTTTCTTAAAGTTTATTTGTAGTCCCTTCTTGTCACTCTCCACTGCTACTTTCTGTATGAGATCTTGCAGTTTCCTTTCCGTGTCCGCAATCAGTACTGTATCGTCCGCGTATCTTATGTTGTTCAGGTTGTGGCCTCCAATAATAAATCCTGGTGTGTCATCTAGGGTCCTCAAAATATTCTCGCTGTATAGGTTGAACAAATCCGGTGAAAAGACACATCCTTGTCTTACGCCTTTTTCTATCTTTGTGTATCTACTGAGGTCGTTAGCAGTCCGTATGCAGGCCTCCATGGTTACATACTTCTAAATGCTGATTGAACTGTTTGGACAAACGTATTGCATTTCAGTCAACTACTACTCTATAATAACCAGAAAATTCATTTTATATTTTCAAAAACAAAACGCTTTTAACCTGTATGCTAAAATATCACCTGAAGAGGAACAGTTTTTACTGAAACATGTAAATTTTGTAGCGATATTATGCTTTTATAAACCATTCTAATAACAAAATTACAATATTAAGCTTTATTCTGTATCTAGCACACTTTATTAAAGCAAATGCTTGAACATTGGGTTTTTAATCTACGCGTTCTTTCACTTTTCTCTGATATATATATATATATATATATATATACATATATATATATATATATATTATCATATCGGCCCAAGCAAGGCAGTTTACTGCCACTGTGGTGCAGGGGATTACATAAGAGGAAAGTTATAAGAAAGAGTGACCGGTTATAGAGGGTGTCAGGAAGTGAGGAAGAAAAGAATGAAAATATTGACGAGTGTGTAGCAGATAGAGAAAGGAGCATGAGAGAGAGAGGATGCAAGTTAGTGAAATAAAAGATGAATATTGACTTTACATTTAAATTCTTGGAGATTTTAGCTGTCAGGGAAACAAGCAAACAAAAGGCAATTCTACAGGCGGGAAGTGCGACCAAAGAAGCTGATGAAGTTGAATGAAGGTTAATATTTTTTTGGTTTCACAGTAAAAGGGTGGGACCTAGGTGCTAATCTTGTGGCTCGAGTAAATTTATATATAGAGGTACTAGTGAGCTAAGTTCATCGGAGCAGAAGCCGTGAAAATATATGTAGAAGAGACAGAGAGAAGCCACATTGCGCCTGTGAGAAAGTGGCTGTATCTGAGCTGCCAGGTTGGGATCGATCATATTACAGATAAATCGCTGGATTTTGTCAACGACTCCCAGGTGGATAGCAGTATCACCCCACCAAATATGGCAGCAGTATTCAATGCACGGGCGAATGGTAAATTTATATCTGTGCAAGATTGTTTTGGACGGAAAAAACGTCCTGGTCCTACACAGCGAACCGACCTTCTTAGCAGCGGATTTAGCTATAGATTCGATATAGTCATTCCACTTGAGGTCTGTTGTGAGAGTTAATCCGAGGAGGCACAGTGTTTTACTTTCAGAAAGACTAGCTTGATCCATGCTAATACGGATAGGAGCGATTGTGATTATATTTTTCCATATTTCTTGAATTTTTACGGCTTATCAACACTTTGTGGACTGTAAGAATCGTACCTTTAAGCAAATGAATATAAACATTAAAGAAGAAAAATAAATATATTAAAAAATGATTGCAAGATTGATTATACAGGTAAAAGCTTTTTTCTACTTCTGTGTACGAACGTAAAAATGTCTCCGATGGCGACATTTTTCAAATCTCTCAGCTCTTCAGCATTGATAAGATGGTCAAAATATACACTCAGTCAGTTAAGGGCCATACGAGCTACACACATTGGGTGATCATGTCTCGAAAGAGACATGACTGACTGGGCAGAAGATTATTCCACAGTAGGTTGTCATTGCTTTCTGCGGTAGACTAGTTGCCAGAAAAGGCTATAGAACCCAATCTGTCCTGGTATTTGACTCATAGCTAGAGGTAATTAGTGGGGGAACAGTTTATTACTTCGTAACAATAAACAACCAGTCTCCCCCATTATGCCCAGCAGAAACCTTAATCATGTTTCCAACTAATATATTCAATCAGTATGTTAAGTGCTATACGTGATAGACACTTTGGGCCATCATGTCTCGAAAGAGACATGACTGACTGGGCAAAAGAGTATCCTGCTGTAGGTTGCCAATGCTTTCTGCGGTATATAATTTTTTCCCTCTAATTATGGGTTAAATAATAAAACAGATTGGATTCTATAGAATTACAATCTGTTTTATTACTTAATCCATAATTAGAGGGAAGAGACGGATGAATACCTTTCCCAAGGATATTTGCGCGTAAGTGAATGCAAGGAATTCAACTGGAATTCGAACTCGGCACACCGATATTTCGTTCAGAGTCGATATCTACTGCACCATAACGTACATCTTAAAAAAAACAAGGTGTCCATGAAGTCTTTGTGCACTTTAAAGAAATTTATAATTTTATTTATATTTGTGATAGAAATAATCTATGAACTTGAAAGATAATACAGTGTTTCAACAAGATGGAGCTACTTGTCACTTTGCTCTGGGTGTTAGACAGTTTCTAAATCAGGAATTTCCTAACAGATGGATCGGAAGTGGGGGACCATTTTATTGGCCTCCACGTTTGACAGATTTGACTCCATTAGATCTTTTATGGGGACTTGTGAAAGCAATTGTTTATGCAACCAAACCTAATTCATTAGAAGCTTTAAAAGTTAAAATAACTGATGTGATTACAGGAATTACTAAGTCATTTGGCAAAAATTTTCCGTGAACTGCAAAATCGTATTACCCTTTGTATTGCTAATGATGGAGGACATGTGGAAACTTAAATAAAATCTCAATAAAGCCTTAAGAGATAAAGATTTACATATTATTATTCTTTTTTTTACAAACTATTTCTTTCGTAAATACAAATAAATACATTTTTAACACTAACTATATGGACAGCTTGTATTTTGTTAATTTTTTTTTTAATCACATCATCCCGAGCAAGGCGGTAACGCCACTGATGTACAGGGGGCTACATAGGAGAGAAAAGATTAGAAAAGAGAAAGCCGGAAAACACATCCTAAACAGGGAACAAGGGATTAGACTCTACACCTGTTCAGTAGACGAGGGTGGAGTGTGAACCGGGCGATAGTTTAGTCTATCTACTCTAATTTTTAAAAAAAGTGAGAAGATTGGAAAAGAGAAAACCAGAAATAGCATCCTAAACAGGAAACAAGGGATGATCCTCTTCACCTGTTCAATAGACGTGGGTGGAGTGTGAACCGGGCGATAGTTTAGTCTATCTACTCCAATTGAAAAAAAAGTGAGAAGATTGGAAAGGAGAAAACCAGAAACCGCATCCTAAACAGGAAACAAGGGATGAGCCTCTTCATCTGTTCAATAGACGTGGGTGGAGTTTGAACCGGGCGATAGTTTATTCTATCTACTCCAATTGAAAAAAAAAGTGAGAAGAGTGGAAAAGAAAAAACCGGAAACCGCATCTTAAACAGGAAACAAGGGATGAGCCTCTTTACCTGTCTAATAGACGTTGGGGGAGTGTGAACCGGGCGATAGTTTAGTTTAGTCTAGCTACTCCAATTAAAAAAAAGAGAAAGTGAGAAGATTGGAAAAGAGAAAACCAGAAACCGCATCCTAAACAGGAAACAAGGGATGAGCCTCTTCACCTGTCTAATAGACGTTGGGGGAGTGTGAACCGGGCGATAGTTTAGTTTAGTCTAGCTACTCCAATTGAAAAAAAAAATGTGAGAAGATTGGAAAAGAGAAAACCGGAAACCGCATCCTAAACAGGAAACAAGGGATGAGCCTCTTCAACTGTTCAATAGACGTGGGTGGAGTGTGAACGGGCGATAGTTTAGTCTATCTACTCCAATTGAAAAAAATATAACTATGTTTTCGATAGCATTGACTCATGTCTTTATTAATATTATTTTTGCACCTCAAGCAAGACGACGATTCAACTAAAACGCATGGGGTTACATGAAGAGAATCTATTCAGCTCGCAGCAGAACAAATCATTTATTAATGTTGTCAGACTTGACAAAACTAGTCTATTCTTATGAAAATATTATTAGAGAATAAATACTGGGATATAAGAAAAGACTAATTTTTGAATTTAGTTTCTGTTGTGGGGTAGTTTTCGCACTGAAGGTTATAATCGTGCTATGTCGGTTGCTAATCGGCATAACGCACCCTAAATGTTATGAACTTGTTAATCTCCCACTGAAAGCTGACTCCTTAGTATTCGGCTAACTGCTGGCTAATATCAACTGCAGAGTAGATCTACTGAACTCCAATAGAAGTCTTAAGAACTCCCATTAACTTCCCAAGTACGTCCTGTTAACTCTTATCAATATAGGAGGGAGAGTCCATTATCTGAGGAATAGGTTTGTTTCCCCCATAACAGTTTTGTAAATAACCCTGTTAGCCTTTGCTTTATCATTGATGATAGTTGCAAATCTATTTTACAAAATTATTTTTGAAAATGTTTCTAAGATTTGCATTGCATATTGTTACCATATCTCGGCGGTTGCTCCTGCTATTCATCTTGAGGTTCTTGACAAAAACCAAAGCAGGCTCTATAATATATATATTGGCAGCCCAACTTCAGTCACTTTCTCACCGACGTAATGTGGTTTCCCTCTGTCTTTTCTACTTGTAATTTCATAGGAACCGCTCTTACGAGCCTTTTTCCTGGTACAATGACCACACGTATTTACGGTGCTACTAGACTGGAATCAAGGTCCCACTAATTTAACCACCGAAATAGTTTAATATAAGCGCCTCCTCGATTATAACAGTTTTTTTTTTATTTTCCGTTTGTTGAACTCACTTCCATTTACTTGAATCCCTGATAGCTACAATCACGAAAAGTTTAAATGAAACGTCATTTGCCATCTTTTATCTACTTGATTCTCACCTCTCTTTATTTACTGTAACCTGTAACCCCCCTGCCCACCAGTGGCATTCTCGCCTTGCTTGATTATTAACAAAATTATAAAAAGAATAATATATTTAGTCCGTTTGTTCAATAAACAAATTCTTCTTGTCACCAATCTATTTCCAGAAAAAATATTATCAGCAAACAAATGGCAAAACTTCGTGACAGTTGAGAAGTAGTTCGTACATCTATAACGGATTTGTTTAAATAAAAACAATGACATAGCAAAGCAGTAATTATAATCAAATACCACAAAGCAAACATCTCAGAGGGACGGATAGATTGGGCAATTTGATACGAGCTTCAACAGAAAATATGCGACGTATAAAGACCTTAGACATCAGTGTCTGTACGTTACAAAATAAATCTGGCATCATTGAAATGCTATTAGCTTAAGCTAAGATCTCCTCTTGAGATAAGTATTTCTCACCTTGACATGTTTGTAATTCGAATTTGTTGATAAGTGCGCTTCTGTGACATTAACACATGTACGAGATTCTTATGAAATAATACTGGAAAAGTTTATAGGTGCTTGATTTCTACACTGATTTATAAATAGTCATAAGGTACAATCATCTTTCAGTTCTTTTATAATACATTATTATGAGATATTTTTAATATATTCTTAAATATACAGGGTGTCCATAAAGTTCGTATGGCCTTTAAAGAAACTTATACATTTATTTGTCTTTGCGATAGATATAATTTGTACAAAGGATTAGAAAGAAGTAAATCTATATTTTTTAGGGTTTTATTGAAGATTTATTTAACTTTCCACATGTCTTCCATTATTGGATATTCAAAGGTTAATACGATTTTGCATTTCATAGAAAACATTTGCCAACTGATTTACAGTAATATCGTCATTATACAGGAAATCCATAAGGAACTTTAAGGAATTTATAACTTTATTTGTCTTTACGATAGAAATAATTTGTAAAAAGGATTAGAAAGAAGCAAATCTATATTTTTTAGGGTTTATTGAAATTTTATTTAAGTTTCTACATGTCCTCCATCATTAACAATGATGTAGTTTCCGGCTTTCTCTTTTCCAATCTTTTCACTTTTATTTTTCTTATTTTTTATTTTTATTTTTTTTTCAATTGGAGTAGATAGATTAAACTATCGCCCGGTTCACACTCCACCCACGTTTATTGTACAGGTGTAGAGGCTCATCCCTTTTTCCCTGTTTAGGATGTGGTTTCGGACTTTCTCTTTTCCAATCTTTTCACTCTTTTCTTTTTTTTTTTTTGGAGTAGATAGACTAAACTATCGCTCGGTTCACACTACACCCACATCTGTTGAACAGGTGAAGAGGCTCGTCCCTTGTTTCCTGTTTAGGAAGTGGTTTCCGACTTTCTCTTTTCCAATCTTTTCATTTTCCTTTTTCTTATTTTTTTAAAAATTTTTTTTTCAATTGGAGTAGATAGATTAAACTATCGCCCGGTTCACACTCCACCCACGTCTATTGTACAGGTGTAGAGGCTCATCCCTTGTTCCCTGTTTAGGATGTGGTTTCCGGCTTTCTCTTTTCCAATCTTTTCACTTTTCTTTTTCTTCTTTTTTTCTTTTTTCTTTTTTTTCAATTGGAGTAGATAGACTAAACTATCGCCCGGTTCACACTCCACCCACGTCAATTGTACAGGTGTAGAGGCTCATCCCTTTCTCCCTGTTTAGGATGTGGTTTCCGGCTTTCTCTTTTCCAATCTTTTCACTTTTCTTTTTCTTATTTTTTATTTTTTATTTTTTTTCAATTGGAGTAGATAGACTAAACTATCGCCCGGTTCACACTCCACCCACGTCTATTTTACAGGTGTAGAGGCTCATCCCTTGTTCCCTGTTTAGGATGTGGTTTCCGGCTTTCTCTTTTCCAATTTTTTCACTCTTGCTTAGCCCCCTGCACATAAGTGGCGTTACCGCCTTGCTCAGGGTGATATGATTAAAAAAAAAGAAAAAAAAAGGGTAATACAATTTTGCAATTCATGGAAAACATTTGCCAACTGATTTGCACTAATGCCTGAAATCACATTAGTTATTTTAGCTTTCAAATCTTCTAATGAAGTAGGTTTGGTTGCATACACAATTGTTTTCACATGTCAGTCAAAGCTATGGATAAAATTGATTCTGCAAAATCTTTTTTACTTGTCTGAAAATTGTTGCAACTTTTGTAGTAACGAATTATTCAAAAACTATACTTTAAACGAGGTACATTAAACTTTATAACATTTTTTACAGATTATTTCTATCACAAATGCAAATAAAGTTATCAATTTTTTAAAGTTTGCAAGGATTTTATGGACACCCTGTATTAACTTATGTAAACGGACATATGCTGACGACAATTTCCTGTATGAACGCACGTCATTAACATTCAAAACTACAAGTCTACTAACGACCCAGTGATAGGCTAAATACTTAAGGTAATTTTCTAAGCGTAGCTTAGGTGTGACACAAGGCCGAAATCATGGCATACCCAATGGGAATCGAACTCATTTATGAGTCAAGGTTGCCGGGGTCAATATTACGTCAGATAATAAATACTTTGTGTTAACATGTTACATGAAATATGATTGTATTCGAATTGTTCTGATTTTGGTTGGTATGCATGCTATTATAACCACAATATTTGAAACTGGGTACCCTGTGGTCATCATCGTCATATTCATAGTTATTTCCTATCAACCAACCATTAATTGGCTGATATGGAATATCAAGTTTTCGTTCCTACTGAAATGGCGCGTCACTACCTGATTAAGCTCTAGACGATGAGGTAACAGCAAAATGTTTATAACCAGTACCTATGGCCACAACATTTGCTTTTAATATTGGGTTCATATCGCTTTTCATAATTTAATAATTTCATTTCTAAGATGAGTAATTGTCAATATTAAATATTGAGAAATACTCATGTCAGAAACTGTATAATTCATCACATGAAATATTTTGAAGTTTATGCAACATGAAAACGTTTATATAACATCGAGCCAATTAAAATTCCTAGGTACGAAGATAAATTACATTCGGTAGCAAGGTCCTTGATAGAGAGATTAAAGGTTTACGGAGCGTGGAACCACATCTTAACTAGTGTTGTTCACAGAACCGCACTGAATCTGGGGAATAGCACCCATTAAGGTCCGAGCTATAAGAAAATAGTGATCTCTCAATCAAAATGTAAACATTAAGAACGTACAAAACTAGATTTTTATAGTAAAACGAGCAACAATATATTTTATAGTAGAACGTCTATTGAACAGGTTAAGAGGCTCATCCCTTGTTCCCTGTTTAGAATGTGGTTTCCGGATTTTCGCTTTTCCAATCTTCTCACTATTACATATCACATCAGTGGCGTTACCGCCTTGCTCGGGGTGATAAGATTTAAAAAAATTATCCACAATGTATTTTATAGTAAAATGACTAACAAGTCAAAATGAACAACAATACATTTTTGATATACGGAAAGAAAATATCATGTGGTCAAATACAGATCTCCAGGCAACAAACTTAACCGCAGAAGTTTTTATGCTACTGGGATTACGTGACCATAAATATTTTGCATAAAAAGAAATCAGACAGTAGTCTGACAGTGCTATGTTTTGCAGCAAATAGAACTCTAAATAAATACCGTTGGGAAAGGTATTAATCCGTCTCTTCCCTCCAGTTATGGGTTAAATAATAGAACAGATTGGGTTCTATAGTCTTGGCTGGCAACCAATCTACCGCAGAAAGCAATGGCAACCTACTGCGGTCTTCTGATCTTCTGCCCAGTCAGTCATGTCTCTTTCGAGACATGATCGCCCAAGCGTGTTTCACATATGGCACTTAACTGACTGATACTAGCCTGCCACGTGCAGTATTTATGGGAAATTTTTGCCCAGGTTTTAGGGCTCGGATTGTTCACTATTTAAAGGCCTTGTGCCACATTCCGCCTCGTTCGATAGGCAGATAATATATCGTTCTGTGTTGCGTTTCATTCCGGTGTTGTGCATCATTAAAGAGATTGTTTCTGAGTGAATTACTCGAGGGAATTATTCCAAGAGTATTATTATTCGAATGAGTCTTTTAGTACGATTGAGTCGTTTAGTACGATTGAGTCGTTTAGTACGAATGAGTCGTTTAGTACGATTGAGTCGTTTAGTACGACTGAGTCGTTTAGTACGAATGAGTCTTTTAATACGATTGAGTCGTTTAGTACGATTGAGTCGTTTAGTACGAATGAGTCTTTTAGTACGATTGAGTCGTTTAGTACGAATGAGTCTTTTAGTACGATTTAGTCGTTTAGTACGATTGAGTCGTTTAGTACGATTGAGTCGTTTAGTACGAATGAGTCTTTTAATACGATTGAGTCGTTTAGTACGATTGAGTCGTTTAGTACGAATGAGTCTTTTAGTACGATTTAGTCGTTTAGTACGATTGAGTCGTTTAGTATGAATGAGTCTTTTAATACGATTGAGTCGTTTAGTACGAATGAGTCGTTTAGTACGAATGAGTCTTTTAGTACGATTGAGTCGTTTAGTACGATTGAGTCGTTTAGTACGAATGAGTCTTTTAATACGATTGAGTCGTTTAGTACGAATGAGTCGTTTAGTACGAATGAGTCGTTTAGTACGAATGAGTCGTTTAGTATGATTGAGTCGTTTAGTACGAATGAGTCTTTTAGTACGATTGAGTCGTTTAGTACGAATGAGTCGTTTAGTACGAATGAGTCGTTTAATACGAATGAGTTGTTTAGTACGAATGAGTCTTTTAGTACGAATGAGTCGTTTATTACGAATGAGTATTTTAGTACGATTGTGTCGTTTAGTACGAATGAGTCGTTTAGTACGAATGAGTCGTTTAGTACGTTGATTTTACGCGAAGATACTGAAATATTAGGTCCCGCTAGTAGCAAGTTACCAAAAGTTTCTTTCAGAAAAACATTAAGAAAAACTAACGTTATAAGACTTTTAGAACGTTAAAATACAACGTGTCCATAAAGTCCGTGTGCACTTTAAAGAATTTATAAATTTATTTGTATTTGTGATATAAATAATGTGTAAAAAATGAGCTTGAACAATTAAACTTGAAAGTTAATACAATGTTTCAACAAAATGTTACTTTGCTCTGCGTGTTTCTAAATCAGAAATTTCTTAACAGATGAATCGGAAGGAATGGACCCTTTTCTTGGCCTCTACGTTCGCCATATTTAACACCATTAGACTTTTTGATGGGAACATGTGAAAACTCTTGTGTATGTAACCAAACCTAGTTCATTAGAAGATTTGAAAGCTAAAATAACTAATATGATTTCAGACATTACTGTAAATCAGTGAACTGCAAAATCGTATGACCCTTTGTGTTGCTAATGATGGAAGACATTTGGAAACTTAAATAAAATTTCAATAAAGCCTTAAAAAACGTGGATTTCCTTTTTTCGAATCCTTTTTACAAATTATTTCTACTGCAACTATAAATAAAGTTATAATTTTGTTAAAGTGCACAAGCACTTTATAGACATCCTGTATATTTAGTTGAAGACATAAAACGATGTCCGGAATATTTATATTTCTGCATGAAATAACACACAGAGATGTTAATAAGCCGCTAAACACAATCAACTAACCAACAAAGCAATTGCAATTAAAAACCGCAGACGGCTTATCGAGATAAACCAATGCAACGCAAGTGTCGGTTAAAAGGTAACGTATATTTTATCGTATAGTTATACTAGCAGTATAGGCCGGCGTTGCTCGGGTGTAATGAAGGCTTTAAAACTAATCCATGGTCCTGGAGCTCAGACTCTTTGGACGTTGGCACGAAAGACTAAAAAGCAATAGTTGTTTACAGTTAAAGCGATTATCGATATTTTTTCGATTATCGATTTTCGATATTTATCCGGAGTACCTCGACACAAAACCTAGCTCAGAACACTCGCAGTCGCTTATAGTACAACGGTGTAAATTTTCAAGAAAATCGGTTCAGCCGTTTTGGAGTCTATTGGTAACTGACACACACACAGACGCACACACACACGCACACACACACCCACATACACATACAGACAATGTTCCATTTATAAATTAGTTTAGATCAGTCAAAATGTTAAAATCTTGAAGACTAACGTATTCTGAACCAAATTTTTATTCCGTACGAATGTTATATTATCAGGTATTTTTCCTTTTTTTTTTCTATAAAAGGGCTTACCATGATGAACCCCGCACAAGCGTGACGAAAACATAGTTATGTTGTCAATCTGCTCATGTTATTATTAATAGGAAAGACTTAAATATACTTTTAAATTATTTTATTAATTTCTTAAACAATTTTGGGTTGAATTTTTGGTTAAGAACCTTGTTTTTCTCGCTGGCCAAATATTACCATGAAAAAGTTATCATAATTTTTGCGGTAAAAAAAAAAATTAAAAAAACATTGTTTGAAATTCTTGCAAAGATCAAACGATTGGGGGATTTAAATGAAGTGTTCAAGACTTGTTCACAATTTTATGTAATTTATTTTATATATTTTTTTTATAAAAATAGTTTCTGTTTTTACACTTGCTGCCACTACTTACATAATTATATGATATTTCAAAAAGGTATAATTTCAGGAAGTCCATATTTATATTAGTTAAAAGCAGGATACGTACGAAATTTTAAAACATCAATTTGTTACCAATAACCAGAGACTCCATTTACCAAAAAGTCTACTCTGAATCGTAAAACGTCGATGCAATAAAACTGTTATTATTTAATTAGAAAAGCTTTTAATTGTTTTTAGAAAATGAGATATATTAAGAAAACTATTGTTTTATTTAAAGTTCTTCGATAAATAATGAATTTTTATAGGAATTGTTTGCATTTTTTAAAATTTAATTAGAAATACGTAATAAGATTTAAATCATTTAATATTCTTTTTTAATTTCAGCCTTTTAGTTGATATTATATTTACTAATCAAAAAATTAATACAAATTATCAAACATCAATATTTTTAAAAGAATTTTGAACTTTCTATTCGTGTGTCTGAACGGGCATAATTCTGTATTTACGGGTGATCATACACCTGATTATCAGAAAATAAGAGCGATATCTATAGTAGAATTAAATTCAAAATGTGTAAAATGCCATGAAACATTTGCTTAAAGAGAATACATTCTTATCTAAACTTATTTATAAATGGAACTTTGTCTGTGTGTGTGCATATGTGTGTGTGTGTGTTTGTGTCTGTGGGTGTGTGTCCTTTAACTATAAACTCCGAAACGGCTGAACCTATTTTCTTGAAAATTTACACAGTTGTACTATAAGCGTCTGCGAGTGTTCTTAGCTAGGTTTTGTGTCGAGGTACCCCCGATAAATATCGAAAATCGATAATCGAAAAAATCCGGTTATAGAAGGAATGGTCTGATTTTAATCAAATTTGATACACTCATAGTCAAAGACATAAGAAACGATATTCAGAAGTTTCAAGGTTGCAGTTTTTACAATCATGCAGAAAATCGATAATGTTTATATATATATAAAAGGCAAGATGTCTGTTTATCTGCCTGTATGTCTGTATTTTTTTCAGCTCTTTTATTTTAGTTTTTGCTTCGGGTTTGACTCTAAGTAGGTATAATTGTAGTTCCTAGTCTCAGCCATGATACTATTTACTCAGAGGACTTATTTAGCCTTCAAAATTCAGTTTACGACGAAAAAACTTATTTGATATCGATAGCAGGAAATCAAAATTTGACTTACATCCATTCATTTTTCTTTCAGTCTACGGTTTCGCTTCAACTGTAAACAACTATTGCTATTTAGTCTTTCGTGCCAATGTCCAAAGAGTCTGAGCTCCAGGACCATGGATTAGTTTTATAGCTTTCATTACACCCGAGCAACGCCCGGCTATACTGCTAGTATTTTTTAAAATTAGAGTTTACTATTATCTAACAAAGTCGATAGCGTTATTTTTTTTCAATTATGTTTTTTTCAGATAAAGTATCTTTAGAACATTCAGCCTGTCATCAGATTGTCATCACGTCAAATTTAGCTAATGACTGATTAAAAACACGCCTACAGTCGAGTTAAAAATTGCTTTCTGCAATATTATTTAAGTATTTTTTTAACTTTGAGTAAATAATATTTGCCTCAATTCAGGTTCTTCTTCTTCTATGTACCCTGTCCCTTCAGGACGTAAGTGATTAAGGCTTGCCACGTCTTGCTATCCCTTGTGGCTCTGAGTAAGTTTTCTCCTGTTACACCACCCAAACGCCGTACTGTTACCTACCTGCTCAAGCCAATAAATCTAGAATATAAATGTATAGAAACTAGCATGGCTACAAAATGAGGGATCAGTTTATATATTGATTATTATATAGAATCCATCCCCCATTTTATACCCACATTATAATTTCTTATAAACAGTTGGCATATGAATCTTTTTCCTATGTGCCTTCCACGATCATGGCCTTCTACGTCTCCCTTTCCCTGGTGGCTCTGAGCACGCCTTCTCCTGTTACACTAGGTAACCCTCGTTCCATCATCCTTCAAATATGTTATCCGTTGCTTTCTCCTGTCTCTTTTTTTCTCTGCTTTGTTAGTATCTGGTTCTCCAAGCCCTCCTTCCTCATTGCATGTCCCAGGAACTTCAGCTGTCTCTTTCTGATGGTCAATATTAATTTCCTTTTTGTTTCCATCATTTTTAGGACCTCATCATTGCTCACATGCTCGATCCATGATATCCGCAGCATCCTTCTATAGAACCACATTTCAGTTGCTTCAAGTTTTTCCTTCATCTTTGATGATATTGTCCAGCATTTACTGCCATATTGAAGAACTGAAAACACATAGCAATCCATTACTCTCTTCTTTGTTTCTAGCGAAATTTTCCTGTTTCTTAATACTTTACTCAACTTCTGGAATGCTTCTTTCGCCATACCGATTCACCTTCGGATCTCTGTGTCGCACTTTCCGTCTTCTGTCATAACACTTCCCAGGTATTTAGATTAATTATGCTTTAAATCAGCAAATATTATTAAAATAAGTTTTTAAGTAAATGATGACTAGTTTTTATGTATAAATGTTTAAAAAATAGAGGTCTTTGTAGATGTAAATATAAAAAGCAGTAAGATCGATTCCAATCAATCTAATTTTATTTGAAATGCAGCACAGTATTTTTCTTATTGTAAATAGTAAATTAATTCTTTGGCTTTAATTAAAGCTTTTTAATTTTAAAAATAAAGTTTAAAGCTAAAGAATGGCGATATTTTGTGAAGATAGTTGTATAAAATCGTATAAAAATTCATTTTTATATTATCAATAAAAAGCTAACTGATCAGAAATCGATAATTCGGAAATATCCTATTTCCACATTTTTTTTTACTAAGAAAAGGAAACTGCAAAAATAGTTCAATTTATTTTTATCGTATCAAAATCGATTTAGATTTGCAATCTGTGATAATCCGGCTCAATGTTATGTCTGTGGAATTGGATGAAGTCATTCAAGTATTTCTTCCAAATACTTCTACATTGATGCATTGGAACTTTAATATATTTACATCAATGTTGATTTACTATTATTTATATTCTGCAGACCAAATTTGCATTTCAGTCCAATCTCAACGTCTTTTAAGATTTTAATTTTTATATTTGCATTCGAAGAAGTTTTATGAGATTTTGTATTGGGTTAGCAGTCGTGTAATAATTTGAGCTGGAATATTGTTACAGATAACATAAAATGAATTTGTTTTCAAATTCTATTTAGGAAAGAGCTCATATCTTTGGTTTTGGGAATTTATAGATTTTTCTGTTTTCTAACTCTGATAGCGACTGAATTTAGCGGAAATATTACAGATGCACCAGACACCAGAATTTTCGAAAAAAATTATATCTGATAAAGACACCCGCAATCACAAATATATATATATATATATCTGGAAGCAATCGGATGTCTAACCTACTGATGAGCTGTGATATAGTGAAACATATCTGTCTGCGGATGACTATATATATATATATAGTCATCCGCAGACAGATCTGTTTCGCTGTATCACAGCTCATCAGTAGGTTAGACATCCGATTGCTTCTAACCCAGGATTGAAACCCGACCGAATTGGGGGTCAATCGGCGATTCTACCACTGGGTTATGGGCGCTCGGTAGAAGAAGGCAGAATTTTTAGCATGTATATTATCATTATACACGCCCAATAGCCAGAGTGGTCTAATTTATTAATGAATCAGCGAATATATATATATATATATATATTCATGTTCGCCTCGTTCCATTGTGATAGTGATAGAATTAGACACCATAATTCGGGAAGATTGAATCGGGAATATATATATATATATATATGGCCACAATATATATATATATATATATATATATATATATATGGCCACATATAAAGCAAAAAAAATATTTTTTCTCCCTCTATTTCCATATATATACATATATATATATATATTATTGTTGTTATTATTATTAAACAGTTATTTGTCAGTCAAATTAGACCTGTAATAAATTGTATCAAAGTTACTCTGCTTCTCTCTGTCTCTCTGTCTCTCTCTCTATATATACATATTGTTATCATTTATATTATGATTATTATTATTATTATTATTAAACAGTTATTTGTCAGAGTCAAATGAGACTTGTAATAAATTGTATTAAAATTGCTCTTCCTCTCTCTCGACATATATATATATATATATATATATATATATGTATATGAATATATATATCTATATATATTGTTATTATTATTATTATTAAACACTTATTTGTCAATCAAATTAGATCTGTAATAAATTGTATCAAAATTACACTCCCTCTCTCTCTATATATATATCATAATAATTATTATTATAGAGTTTTTTGTCAGTCAAATTAGAACTGTATTGAAATTACTCTCCCTCTTTCTTTCACTCTCTCTCTCTCTGTATATATATATATATATATATATATATATATATATATTATTATTATTAAACAGTTATTTGTTAGAGTTAAATTAGACTTGTAATATATATATATATTTTATTATTATTATTATTATTATTACTATTAAACAGTTATTTGTTAGAGTTAAATTAGACTTGTAATATATATATATATATTTTATTATTATTATTATTATTATTATTAAACAGTTATTTGTTAGAGTAGTTAAATTAGACTTGTAATATATATATATATATATATATATATATATATATATATTATTAAACAGTTATTTGTTAGAGTTAAATTAGACTTGTAATAAATAGTATTAAAATTACACTCCCTCTCTCTCTCTCTCTATCTCTCTCTCTCTCTCTCTATATATATATATATATATATATATATATATAGTGCTCAATATACATTTTATAGAAAAATAGATAAGGATTTAGCATGCTAGACTTTTTGACAATAAGACGCAAAGCAACTGTGGGAATGAAAGAGAAGAAGAGTTCATGAAGAGGAAGGACAATGTGATAACATATTTCAGGCCGACAGAGAACGGCATTTGGGGTTACACTTAGATCTTTGAAATTTGTAGGTGGTATGTAATCAAGAAAACAGAAGGGAATTCTACAGGCGAGAAGCGTAAGAAAAAAAAAAAGACTATTAAAATAGAACTTACATTGCATCTACATATTTTAGCAGCAAAATAATGACACCTAATACCTAGTTGCTAATCTTATTGCTCAAGTAAATTCATATATAGGGGGCACCCGGGAGCTAAATTCAATATTTGTAGAAGAGACACAGGGAAGCTACATTGCGCCGGTGAGAAATTGACTGTATCTTAGCTGCCAAGTTGTGATCGATCACATTACAGATTCTCTGTTGGATATTATCAATGATCCTTAGATGGATAGCAGGGGTATCCGATCAGATATGGCAGCAATATTCAATGCACGGGTGGATGGTAGATTTATATATGTGAAGGAGGGTATCCAACGAGAAAAAACTTCTTAGCAGCGGATTTTACATAGATTCTACATAGTCATTCCACTTGAGGTGTGTTGTGAGAGTTAACCCGAGGAGGCGCAGTGTTCTGCTTTCAGGGAGACTAGCCTGATTCATGCTAATGGGGAGTGATTCTCTGTGATATTTAATAGATAGCACCTTCGTTTTGGAAGCGTTAAATTTCACCAGCCATTACTTACACCGGTCCACCAGGGATTAGAGGTACTTTTCTAATTAGAGAAAACTAATTTGTATGGATGTGCGTTGTGGTGCATTGGATATCGGCTCGGAACAAGAAGTCAGGAAGCCGAGTTCGAATTCCAACCGAATTCGTTGCATTCACTTCCGCGCAAATACCTTTGGGAAATGTATTAATCCGTCTATTCCTTCCAGTTATGGGTTAAATAACAGGACAGACTGGATTCTATAGCCTTGGTCGGCAACCAGTCTACCGAAGAAAGCAATGGCAACCTACTGCGGGAAAATCTTCTGCCCAGTCAGTCATGTCTCGAAAGAGACATGATCGCCCATGCGTGTATCACGTATGGCACTTAACTGACTGAATTTGTAAACAAAAGAGTACTTTCTTGTACGGTTTTTTTCATGAGAGCATAACCTTGTGTCAAACCTACAATTGTAGAATGTTGGAGGTAATTGATGGTTTCCGTGACGGACGCTGAAAGAACAAAAACAATTGAATAATCATGTGAAATTTATATTACTATCTTTGTCAAAGCACTTCTAAAGGTTTACATGGCTCAGTTGTTTGGTTATCAGCCTAAGGACAAGAGGTTAAAATACTGATTTACTTTTCTTCGTAACTATCGAAATGAAAGCATTTGCAGTAATAAAAGATTTATGATGTATTTCCTTGGTTATTGCCCATCGTAGAAGAATTTGCAGGGTTTTTAGATCCAGACCATTGGAAAAACAGGAGAAATATTAATAAATAAATGTCTCTTGAAGGGAAATCACTGTTTACATAATGGCTGCCGAAAATACCAGGCAAGTTAAATGTTTATCGAACTATATTTCATTTTTATGTAAGTACATAAAACTGATTTACAGCTATCGCCGCATAAAAAGGTAATATTTCTTTATAGATTTAAGCCAATTTTGACTGGTTTAGCTGATTGAATAAGAAGTTTTAACTGAGGTTTTAAGTTCAAGAAACCATTGATGTCTTTGAGTGAGAAGTACATCGGCTATATCTAAGTAAAAAAAAATAGGCTGGTTGTTATTAATTTCTTTATTCTCTAATTTCTCTATTTAAGAAAATCGAAAAAAACCAAACGCAAAACCAAAATAAGGATAACAACTGAAACAGGTATACTCACTAAAAAACGTTTCATATCAGAAGAAATCTGTCTGCAAGGGTGTCCAGATAATCCTTATTGCAGACGCTTGCTCAGGCACACTTCTGTTTGTTCATTAATCATAGAGATTACCTGTGGGTTTTTTTTTTGTGGATTCTGGTTGAGAAACGTCACAAAATAATAAATAACAAAAGCAGAGATGGAGATAGAAAATGTAAGTTATATTGAACAAAAATATACACGGGTTAGTCAATTCAGGAATACTAGGAATACTGTTAGTAGGAATCAATATATACTATCTTGTAGTGAAGAAGTGTGTCCAGGTAATGAGTCTATATCCAAAACAATTCTAACTTAATATGCACCAACTTACTGACTGTACAACTACTCAACCGTCCTTTACAGCTACTATTTTTCGCTGTTCTCTGTATAGGCAGGTTTATATGTACACATCAGGCGAGTCCATTCTTATGTACAAAAAGGGGTGATCCCCAACAAGTTTACACTTTAATATACTGAAAGAAACCGGAAGGAGAACGCGTTATGCCGTGGGAACAATCACTTTGAACAAGGCCAGGACCTCTAAGCCCACAGTCATGCTGACTTATGACTTTGAGCCTGTACAACCATTGACATATATATATATATATATATATATATATATATATATATATATATACATCTCTCACACCCTGATTGAGCACTCTGGAAAAATAGTAGACTTTGATAAACAGTATCTACTCTGGCATGTACGCATCGCTCATTCAGTGAAATGAATTAGAGCGCTCTAGCTATTGGGCGCGTATAATGTTATGCGCTAAAAAGTTTGCCTACTTCCACCGAACGCCCATAGGCAAGGGGTAGAGTCACCGACTGACGCCATTTCGGTCGGGTTTCAATCCTGGGTAAAAAAGCAATCGGAGTCTAACCGTACTGATGAGCTGTGATACGGCGAAACAGATCTGTCAGCGGATGACAATATATATATATATATGTGTGTGTGTGTGTGTGTGTGTGTGTGAGTGAGTGTGTGTGTGTGAAATGTGTATGTATATAAATATAAATTTATAATTATATACTTATGAATTAATTGTACATTGCAACACAGAAATTTCTATGTTTCGAGATATATATTCTCTTCATCAGGCAATGTTTGATGCTGGTTGTACAGATGATCTACATTTAAATACATATCGTTATACATAATTATATTATGCTCTATAATATTTATTATATTGAGCACTGGGCACTCAAAATTGTTATGGTGAAACACACCCATTCAATAGTAAATAGACTCGCCCACCTAATTTAAGTAGGAGTTGTAATAGGAACGGGGGCAGTAGGTATTGGACAATAGTAGTCGACAGTTAGTCGAATATGAAAGTAGTCAGTGACCTGGCAAGATTACACTGCATAATACATATTATATCAAGTTCCTCACGTTTTGTGCATCTAACCTATTAGGACGACTTTAGCACAAATACTAGCCTCCACGGCGAAAATAACTCCACAACAAAAATAGTAAAACCTTGAGTCCTCTTCACCTAGAATTATATATATTAAGTAATTCATCGAGATTTTTATTCAACCTCAACAGAATGCAGAAAGCACTGGACGGCCGTTTCGTCCTATATTTGGGACTCATTGCTTAATATTACTTAATAATTGTTCAAATCCTCCTACTACTTCTGTTCATATCTCTGTGCTTCAACCAGCTTAACATGCTATGGATTTAGCGGCTTGTGTTGGAGAAGTCGTGGCTCTGGGAGGCACTGTCCTACGGGTAAAGGAGCTTGGATGAGCTCCACCACGGAATTTCTGAACGGGCGGCACTTTATCGAGTTTAATTCGTCACCTCTTCGTCACCAAGGCCCGTGGTACAGTTGGTATAACATCAGCTTAATGCCCAAAACTGTCTGGGTTCGATTCCTGGTAGATGGGTGCGCACTGCTGAAGAGTCCCAAATATAGGACGAAACGGCCGTCCAGTGCTTTCTGCATTCTGTCGAGGTTGAATAAAAAGCTCGATAAATTACTTAATAATTGTTCAAATCCTTCTACTACTTCAATTATATATATATATATATATATATATATATATACAATTTGTTATATATATTATATCATATATACTCGCTACTTATTTGAAAGCGCTCAATAGCAGTGACAGAGCAAACATAAAGATACACTATTTGAATACACCAATCAAATTCTTATATATGTACAAAACGGCTCATATATATATATATATATATATATATATATATATATATATATATATATATATACCAAGCCCCATGCGGTTCACATATAGTTATGTTTGTGTGAGCCCCGGTGGGTGATCGTGCGTGTGTGTGTGTGTCTCTGCGTACGTCAGTGGGTGTATAAGTGTGTATCTATATCTGCGTTTGTATAAGAGACGTCACGACCAATAGTTTTCCTCCAAATTTTCCTCCCACTACCACAAAAAAAAACATCAATATACGAGCCCCTTCATATATAAAATATTTTTTAAAAATCAATCAGTTTGTCTGACGATCACAGGAGCGTGAAACCCAGGGTCACAAACTCACACCTATCTAAGTAAAAAAAAATATATATATATATACTAGCTGTACACGGCCACGCGTTGCTGTAGTTCAGTTTGATTAAATGGAAAAAAAAGTAGAAATTTATTTACAAAACCAACGAAATAAATGGTATATCGATAATAATCCGTTGAAAAAAATGAAGAGCATTTTTTTTTTAAAAAAAGAAAGGGATTTCTGTTGTTTATGACCGCCAGAACAGAAATAATAAAAAAAAAAGGTCTTCGTGTACCTTAAATGTACAGTTTTCCTATGTTTTCTATGAAATAACAAAGTTGTCAGTAAACGCGTCCGTACTGTAATTGAAAGTGTTTTGGTTCGGCTCTCATCGGCTCTAATCGACTTTGCAAAATATATATTTTTTTAATATTGTAATAATTTTTTAATATAAGGTATATAAAAACACGCTCATATAGGGTTAAAATGCTATAGTAAAATCTCAATGGTGCAACCGTTTTCTAGTACATATATATATATATATATATATATATATATATATATATATATATATTTTAATCATTTCACCCCGAGCAAGGCAGAAATACCACTGATGAGCGGGGGGCTACATAACTGTAACAAGATTAATTAGAAAAGAGTGAGGAGTATAAACTAGTTAGATAGGAGCAATAGAAAGCTAAGAATGCAGGTGCGATGACAGATACATAGGTGGGGAGAAAGGGAAGGTTATACGGGGGTGGGGAGAGAGCTAGAGTCCAGTGGTTAGTAGATGAGTATTGACTTTGCATTTAAATTTCTGGAGGTTGTAGCCGTCAGGAAAGCAAGAATATGGGAACGAGTTCCACAGGTGGGAAGTGCGAGAGAGGAAGCTGCAAGAGTAGAATTGTCGTCTGCATTTGGCTAACCTGACTGTGAATGGGTGGGACCCAGTTGCCAGTCTGGTTGCACGAGCAAACACCTGTTGAGGAGGCACCAGTGACTTAAGTTCGTCCAAGCAGAAGCCATGAAAGTATTTATAGAACAAACAAAGGGAGGCCACATTTCGACGATGGGAAAGTGGTTGCAGTCGAGCCGGCAGATCAGTACCTATCACATTACAGACTCTTCATGGGAGCCTGTCAAGAACACTGAGGAGAACGGCAGGGGCGCCTGACCATAAATGGCAGCAGTACTCCATGCACGGACGGTATTATATATATATATATATGTATATATATATATATATATATATGTGTGTGTGTGTGTGTGTGTGTGTGTGTGTGTGTGTGTGTGTGTGTGTTCATATGCATACATAAATTTGAAGAACAGGTATGGAAACAACAGTATGTCACTCGTATTAAATAAGAATTTAATATTCT
Source organism: Ascarosepion bandense (assembly GCA_037127315.1). NCBI lineage: Eukaryota > Metazoa > Mollusca > Cephalopoda > Sepiida > Sepiidae > Ascarosepion > Ascarosepion bandense. The sequence continues at coordinate 118,828 of JBBBDQ010001126.1, forward strand.
AATCATTATGTTGTTTTAAAATAGTAGAAATATTTATACGATAAAATAATAAAACTTTTAATTTGCCCCAAAATAGTAATATTATTATTGTGCTTAACAAAATTCAACGGAGTATCTGCTCTGTGATCCATCCCAACTGAGTAGCACAGCTGCAGTCACTTTCTCACCGACGTAATATGGCTTCCCTCCTTCCATCTTCTACAAGTCTTAGCTCCTTGGTGCCTAACTGCATTAATTTTGTCGAGTAACTAGACTAGCAGTGAAACCAATAAAATGTAACCACAACTTCTACTCTAACAGTTTCTTTTCTCGCACTTCCTGCCTGTAGAATTCCATTCCGTATACTTGCTTTCCCGACAGATACAATCTCCAATAATTTAAATGTAAGGACAATTGCAATCTCTTATCTCTCTGATTCGCATCCTTTCCCCTCCTGTTCTTTTCTCCGTCTACTCTACTCTCACGCAGCTCTCTTCACACCAGTGATCCCTTTTTTTTCTCTTTTCTGACACCCCCTATAACTTATTCCTTTTTCTCATCACTCTCCTCTTATGTAACCCCCCTGCGCACCGGTGGCAATAAAACTTTCTTGCTTGGGGTGAAATGAAAAAGCAACGCTCCATAGCAAAACCGGTAAATTTTCGCTTTAGGTCCCGAAGGCTTTTCCCCCTTCAAATTTATCCAAAATAGCATTATTTCTGTGCAAATGCATATGCTGAACTCAAATCAACAATTAGTTATTGAAGAAACCTCCATTTTTGATCTGAACGTCCATTAAAAAAATCGAACTACATTTTGTCTCCCGTAACTCTAATGCAATCATGTAATTAACTGCTGAATGACCTTCTGCGTAGGCCAACAAATTTTCTGTCTATTTTCGGTCGACTTTCGGTCGATTTTCTTCCTTTACTGAAACTTCTGGCTCTTTACTTCTTGTCATGAAAGTAATACGCTATTGTATTTCTACGCTTATTACTTTCATTACAGGAAGTAAATAGGCGGAAGTTTCAAGAAAGGAAGTAAATCGACCAAAATTTGTTGCCTACGCAGAATGTCATTCTGCAGTTAATTACATGACTTCGTGAGAGTTACGGGAGAGAAAAGTGCGAGATATATTTCGTTTTTCTATGGACTTTCAAATAAAAAAGGTGGGTTTCTTCAATAACTAATAATTGATTTGAGTTCAGCATATACATTTGCACAGAAATAATGCTATTTTGGATAAATTTGAAGGAGGAAAAGTCGTCGGCACCTAAAACAAAAATTTACCATTGATAGAACCAGTTTCAATAATAAAAAAACATTTTTATCACCAAAATAATTCTTACAATTTAAAAATTCTTCTGGATTTACGGCACCTGCAAATGACGGTTGACTGCGCAAGAAATCGGAATTTTCAATTTGAGTTCTAATATCGGTTGAGTTCCTTTATATCGACTTACACGTCTATAATCTTGGGAAATGTATGGGTCCACCTCAGCTTTGGGTTAATTAATAGAACCAGTATCGGTAAAAAAACGTTTTTATCTCGAAAATACTTCTTAGAATTTTTATATTTTCCTGGCAACAAATCACTTGCAAATGATAGATCTTAAAAAATGGCATTAATCAAAATAAACATTAATCACTCCCTTCAGCGTAATTAAGGGTGAATTTGAAAAAGTAGAAAAGCAGAATATTCTTTATAGCCTTAGTTGGCATCATGAATCCACTTGATTCCAGTCCTTTCTACATCACCATGTGTATCTTGTTCTTTTCGTTTCTCTCTACCTTCGTAACTGTTTTTATTCCTGTGTTCACATCCTTCTCTTGCCTTTTCTCTGTCACCCTGTAACTGGTTCGTCTTCTTCTTTACTCTCCCTTTATGTAAAACTTTACCTCTATTATATACCCCCCTGCACATCAGTGGCGGTGCCGCCTTGCTTGCGGTGAAATGATTAAAAAAAGTAAAAGATTTCTTTGAATACAGAATTGGATAAATTTGAAGGAGGAAAAGCCTTCGGCACCTAAAACGAAAATTTACCGTCAATGTACCACGTCATCTTTTGCACTTCTCTTCAAACTTTGTTTTCCATATGAGATTTGGTTTGGCTTCTGTATCTGTTGTCGCTTCCATGGAATTTAAACGGAAGCAAAACTTTTGGAGCGATTTTCCTATTTCACCGCCCTCTTATTTGCTGATGTCTAACCTCTAGTGTAAGAATGGCCTTTATTTGCGCGGTTATTTCTAACAAATTAAACAATGTTTATTCTCTTGTGAATTATACGAGCGTCTCAATAAATCTATCTCTGGATTCGTGGTTATCAAAGGAAATTTAATTGAAATTCCCCCAAAGATTAATATTCAATAGAAAATTATGGTCCATCAGGAGGAAGCCGATGAAGCAGAAAAATGAGTTTATTATTTAATATAAATTATTATGACAATGACAGCTGATATTATATAACAATTGTTGAAGATCCCATTTGCACATTTTGATAACGCTTGCATATTTTCAGTATTTGACAATTTTTGTCAAGGCGTGACTGAACGGAAGGAATATTGTGAGGGGAAACTGTAATTATAACTGTTTTTCTATTGTGAAAAGTTTGGCATTCATTACCCGAGCAGTTAGTACTACTTTCAGAATTTTCAAATAATCTTCTACGAAAAGAAGCCATCATAGCTCTCCCTTGAATTGAGGCCGGTTTACTGCCTAAACTTTTATTTGGAATGTGTTGTGAAAGGTCAACATCTTTGTAACGATAAATATTATGAGCGCGTGACCGTTCGCTTTCTGGTCATGAAGGCCGGGTTCGAATCTCACCATAGTCCAATTTTTTAAATAATGAAAGTCATAACACCCGAATTTCTTAATTAATGGAATTAATAACAACCGAATTTCTTAAATAATGAAATTAATAACAACCGAATTTTTTAAATAATGAAATTAATATCAACCGAATTTCTTAAATAATGAAATTAATAACAACCGAATTTCTTAAATAATGAAATTAATAACAACCGAATTTCTTAAATAATGAAATTAATAACAACCGAATTTATTAAATAATGAAATTAATAACCGAATTTTTTAAATAATGAAATTAATAACAACCAAATTTCTTAAATAATGAAATTGATAACAACCGATTTTCTTAAATAATGGAATTAATAACAACCGAATTTCTTAATTAATGAAATTAATAACAACCGAATTTCGTAAATAATGAAATTAATAACAACCGATTTTCTTAAATAATGGAATTAATAACAACCGAATTTCGTAAATAATGAAATTAATAACAACCGAATTTCTTAAATAATGAAATTGATAACGACCGAATTTCTTAAATAAGGAAATTAATAACAGCCAAATTTCTTAAATAATGAAATTAATAAGAGCCAAATTTCTTAAATAATGAAAATAATAACAACCAAATTTCATAAATAATGAAATTAATAACAACCGAATTTTTTAAATAAGGGAATTAATAACATCCGAAGCTTCGATGTCGTACCAAGCCGAAAGTATGAATCACTCAATGAGGCTTAAGCTCATTAATCGTAAAATGGTTTATAGATCTTAAAATCTAAAAATATTTTCCGGCTTTAAATTATCTGTGGCTTTGTCACCCATTAGAAGTCACCTTCCTTTATTATATCATTTTTAATGAGTAATTCTATGTGTGTTTTGATCTTTGTATATAATTCTGGGTTGCTTTTGTTGTGTGTGGAAACATGCTAGAATATTTTCTTCTTTTTCTTGTTTTTTTTTTTTTGTGGTGGTGGGGGATCCCGGTGAGATTCTAATGGTAGTTATTCAGCTAGTTGGAAACACTAGCTTATTACTGGAGTGGAGTATCTTCGTATTTGTAGAGTTTTTCGTAGTTCCTCTAGGCGTATTTTACGAAGGGTTTCGTCAGCTAATATTGTACAAATTTTTCATGCTAGGGAGTCGGGGATGGATTTTAGACAACTTTTAGGGTGGTGACTCTTGAAATGCAGGTATAGTTGGATGTCTGAGATTTTGGTAAATGTCTGTGATGATGTAATTGTTTTTGTTTTTATGAGTATGTCTAGGAATGTCAATTCATTATAGCTATATTCTAGTGTGATCTTAATTTTGGCGTGCAAGCTTTGTAGTAAGTTGTGTAGTTAATTTATGTTTCCCCATATATATATATATATATATATATATATATATATAGATTTTCTGTCTTTGTTGCTCTACTTTCTTATTGAGCGCTTTAGTGTTAGGGTTTTCGTCTTAAGTTTTTTTTTCTCTTTCCTACGAGTATTTGACTTTGTGTTCATGTACTTCATTTGTTTCTTTTTTTACTTCCCTTCCTTTTCCCCCCCCGAGTTCGTCCTCGGGGGGTTATTCAAGACGATCTAAATTATAGTATAACTATTACTAGTATTTGCCGAATTATTTATGTTACTACTAATATTATAATTACTATATATATATATATATATATATATATATATATATGTGTGTGTGTGTGTGTGTGTGTGTGTGTGTGTGTGTGTGTGTGTGTATTTAGGTAGCAAATTCTTTTTTAGACATGTCAGATTGAATAAATTGCAAACATTATGTCTGCTTATTTTTAATAAAATCCATATTGAAAGATGTCAGAAATGAGCTGTAACGTTGACAGATGTTAATTCACACTCCTGAAGATAATCTCGGATAACGATTGAAAGTACTTGAGAAATGAATGATAATAACATCGGTCAATGTTTCAGCACATTTCTGACATCTTTCAATTATAATGCGCGAAAGATTATCGGTGAGTATAAACGGATTTTATTAAAAATAAGCAGACAAAATGTTTTCAATTTTTAAAATCTGTCATATATATATATATATATATATATGTATATATATATCATTATGGTAAAATATAACGGACAGTGGTAGGACTGTAAATATAAGCACAACAAAGTTTGTAAATCAAGACAAAAAATGTGAACGATAATTTTAAAAACACTGAACAGTGTGAAGATGTGCCTTGTGGTGCAGTGGATATCGACTGGGAACGACAAATCGGGGTGCGGAGTTCGAATTTCAGTTGAATTCTTTGCATTCACTTACGCCAAATACTCTTTGAAAAGGTATTAATCGTCTCTTTCCTCCAGTTATTGGGTTTTATAGCCTTGGCTGGTAACTAGTCTACTGCAGAAAGCAACGGCAACCTAATGCGAGATAATCTTCTACTCCAGTCAGTCATGTCTCTTTCGAGACATGATCGCCCAAAGCCTGTATCACATATGGCACATAACAGGCTGACTGAATTTAATAGTAAGAAACATAAATCTTCTACTGGACATAAAGCGGAGATCTGTTTTCTATTGTTATGAAGTAGTAAAGTGATCCCCCACTAATTTTACTTAATATAATAATGTAATATAATCTATCTCTTCTCCCTCCAGGTATGAGTTAAATGGCAGGACAGATTGGATTCAATAGCCTTGATCGGCAATCAGTCTACCACAAAAAGTAATGGCAAACTACTGCGGGATAATCTTCTGCCTAGTCAGTTATGTCTTTCTCGAGATATGATCGCCCAACTAAAATACAGTGAAGATTTCAAAAAGCGTTCGCGTGTTGGAAAAAAATTCTAATAAAAAAAATAACAAATAAACCAACAAACAAGGCATTTTTTTCTTTTTCTTTTATAATCAGCTGTTCAGAGCCAACGGAAATCCACTCTACCGTAAGCTGTGTATGCATAGATTAGGTCATAAATACAGGACACCCAGAAACAGTCAAATTAACTAAGAAGCTAATTGTTATTCCATGAAAAGGAAAATTGTCACAGATATCAATATCGCTTAAACTTAAACCAATTACCCACAACCTAACTGTGCTCACATCGATTGTTTGGTTTCGGCAAACATTAAACAAATTTTAAGAAATGTACCCCCTTTTATTTTAAACAGAGTTTTATGCATCAGCTACACGTTTTCATCTTTTTCTTCTTCTATGTGCCTTGTAGCTGCTTTGTTTTAATATCCCCGCAACTGCATTTGGCATTTTGTGCAGCTCTTTTTGCTGATGACCATGCATTCGGTTATCTTGCAATTCATTTGTAGTCTTTTAGTTTGTAACTCTTTTTATCTGTCTTCTGTAGGACGTCTTGTAGTTTCCTTTCCGTGTCTGCAATCAACACTGTATCATGTAGGAAGTCCAATTCCAGTCGGATTTGTTTCATTCAAAAACATGCAAATCACATTAGAAAAATATTAATATTTCCCCCCAACAACTATAGCTGACGATGGCAAGCTGTCTATCGTAGAAAGAAACGTCAACCAACTGCTTGAAAATCTTTTGCATCGTCATGAATCAAGAGACAAATGATCGCTAAATCGTGTTTCACGTGTGGTAGTTAGGCATGTGATTATATCTTTAATCATTTCATTCCAGGCAAATCAATAAAATCATTAAGACGTAGGGAAAAATAGTGAAGATGAGAAAAAATAGCCAAGAGAAGAGAATTGTAAAAATAACAATAACTAAAAAGACAGAAGGAAAACATTGATATTGCATTTAAATTTTAAAAGACCGAAATTGGCTCTAAATCAGGAAGTCGGAAGGGAGTTCCACTAGTGAGAATAGAAACTCTAAGCATAGGATTTATAATAATAATATGAGAAGAAGAAAACATAATTAAGGAGCGAGAACAATAAACGTATAAGAACTAAGAAGACAGAAATTACAATTGATATTGAATTGAAATTATTGAAGATCAAAATTAATTGGAAAGCAAGATGCTGGAAGAGAGTTCCACAAGCGAGAGAAGAAACTGTTAGCAGAGGACTTATAATAATATGAGAAGAGGAAAACATAATTAAGGAGAGAGAACAATAAAAGAAGAGGAATCAAGAAGACAGTAAATAACCATTGACATTGCATTTAAATTACTGAATATCAAAGTTCAGTGGAAAGCGAGAAGCCGGAAGAGAGTTCCACAAGCGAGAGAAGAAACTGTTAGCAGAGGACTTATAATAATATGAGAAGAAGAAAACATAATTAAGGAGAGAGAACAATAAAAGAAGAGGAATCAAGAAGACAGTAAATAACCATTGACATTGCATTCAAATTACTGAATATCAAAGTTCAGTGGAAAGCGAGAAGCCGGAAGAGAGTTCCACAAGCGAGAGAAGAAACTGTTAGCAGAGGACTTATAATAATATGAGAAGAAGAAAACATAATTAAGGAGAGAGAACAATAAAAGGACAGGAATCAAGAATACAGTAAATAACCACTGATTGGAAAGCAAGATGCCGGAAGAGAGTTCCACAAGCGATAGAAAAAACTGTTAAAATCGGACTTATAATAATATGAGAAGAAGAAAACATAATTAAGGAGAGAGAACAATAAAAGGACAGGAATCAAGAAGACAGTCAATAACCACTGATTGGAAAGCAAGATGCCGGAAGAGAGTTCCACAAGCGATAGAAGAAACTGTTAACATCGGACTTATAATATGAGAAGAAGAAAACATAATTAAGGAGAGAGAACAATAAAAGAAGAGGAATCAAGAAGACACTCAATAAGATTTGACATTGCATTTTAATTTTGGAAAATCAAATTTGGTTGGGAGGCAAGAAGCCGAAAATGAGTTCCACAAACGAGAGAATAAACTGTTAGCATAGGACTTGCAATAATACGAGAAGAAAACAAAAATAAGTCTAAGACTGGAGTAGCTTTACACAAGCGTAAAGTGTGAGAGAAGAAACTTCTAAAATAAAACTTACGGTATGTATAAAATTCAGGCTAATGTCATTAAAATTAAAATCCAAATTCTTTTGACCTATTATAAAGTAGGACATCTGGTTTTTGTAGCCACCCTGTTAAATATGAACTAGGAGAAAAATATCGATTTATTGAGTGATTTTTTATTTGCAAAATTTTACTCCAAGTTTAGGATAAAAAATATATTCACATTAAATTACTTATAGAAATTTCCTGAGAATATTCTAATTAATTATTTGAATATTTGAAAATTCATTTCATTAATTTCATTTCATTCTTTCAAATTTATTCGGGGAAATGAAATTTCTTTCTTATTTGATTATGCTAAATAATTAAAAAAAGCTTATATTATGATGGCTAAGTTTTCGTAGACACTTATTGATAATGCATGAAATCTGAGTTTACGTCTATGGAAGTTCATATGCAACAAACAACTTATGGCAACTTTTTGATCATTAAGATTTAGAAAAAAATTAGTAGGAACAACCATATTTCTTAAAAATCACGAATTTTTATAACATTTTTTTTACTTTATGTAACAATTAAATTTTAGACAAATAATTGAATACAGATAATTTTATTTTCCTAGGAAATGGTAATTGATAACGTTTACTTAATTGGGATAAAAGGCTTATTGTTATGATCAGGCAGTTAAGTACCATACCTGATACACGCTTAGGCGATCATGTCTCTGTGTTGAATGGCCGGACAAGTTGGGTTCTATAGCCTTGTTCGGCAATCAATCGACCAGAGAAAGTAATGGCAATCTACTGCGGGAAAATCCTTTGCCCAGTCAGTCATGTCTCTTCATTTTTTTTTTTGATCGCGCATGCGTTTATCACGTATGAAACTAAACTGACTACCTGAATAGCTAGAAACATAAATTAAGATTTTACTGGGTATAAAGTGAGGAATAAGATTTCTATTGTTATAAACTAATAAACTGATCCCCCTATAATCAGTACATATCAATATAATAGGGAAACGAATACAGTTAAAGCTTCAGTTGGACCTAATGTTGGGATCTGTTTTCTATTGTTACGAAGTAATAAAATGATCCCCCACTAATTATTACTTATTGATATAAAAATATAATCACTCTATTTTTCTTGGTCCTAGGCAAGACGGTAAACTGCATCCGGCAGCAGAGCCCTCTGATTTGGAGTTTGTGAGGAGCATGGAACCACCTCTTAAATGCTGTTGTTCCCAGGTCAACACTGATCGTGAGTGGTAGCACCTGTTAGAGTCCTAGCTATCGGCAAATAGTTAACCCCTAAACTGTGGTCAAAATACTATAAAAGTATAAAAATACACTTTTATAGAAATATATACACGCAAATAGACTTTTAAAGAAAAATATACATCTTTGAAGGAAAAATACTACCAACAATATATGTTGAAGAACATTTTTTACCATAACACATTTTTGAAAGAAAAACACTATTCTCAGCAAAACATTTTTTTAATATAAAACTAGAAGACATTTTCAGTTTTCTGACATAAAAATAAAAATAAAAAGAGAAAATTTCCATTAAAATCTAAGTGAATCAACCTTCTCACTAAAACCGACCATTTAAAAATATACCTTAAAACACCACTTTTTTTTTCAGAGGTGTTGATATGCCATTACCCAAAACTCAAACAGAAACTCATTCTTCCTCCAGCTAAATGCTGAATAGCAGGACAGATTGGGTTCAGTAGCCTTGGTTAGCAACTATTCTATCACAAAATGTACTCGCAGACTTCTGCGGGAAAATTCTCTGCTCATTCAGTCATGACTCTTTTGAGACATGATCGCCCAAGCGTGTATCACATATGGCAATTAACTGACTAGCTATGTAGGCTTACAGCTTACAACACCATTCTCATGCAGTCATCCATCAAGGTACTGGCCATGCCGGACGTTTCTTAACATTGTCGATAGTACGGGAACCTGTGTTTCTAAATCATATGGCGAGAAAAAAAAAAAACATTTTCGACCTAATACTAGTTTTGGCAATACGAAGATCGTCACAGTGAAAAAATATTGATATTGTAACCAGGAATTTGTTGGATATTCTACATTCCATTTAAATATTCATTGAGTTAATTAATTTTATAACATTGGACGTCCAAATTTTTTTTAGAAAATTGTTTTTCTCGAAATGAATCAATAACTTTTCACTGCATTATAAATTACTCGAGACTTCTAAAGAGAATACAGGATTATTGAGATCTTTTATCAGAATCTATATCTAAGTGAAAAAATTGCGTAAAATACAATGAGTTTTAATACGGAAATCATATATATTACGAAAACACTAAAGAGAAATATGAAGAAAAAAATAATATACTGACTGGTATTATCAACTAACCACAATTTTGCCACTGGTACTGACTTATCTAAACTCATTTATAAATGGAACTCTGAATGTGTATGTGTCCGTTACCTATAGACGCCGAAACGGCTGAACCGATTTTTTCTTACAAGTCGCTCCCGTTCATCAAAAAGCCTTTTAACACCTATTTGTGAAAACTGGTTTCGACTTTTTCTTTAAGTAGATGGTCAATTTTTTTTCTATTTGGGAAAAACCAGGATTTCACACGTCGTTGTGAATTTTTGTAAAAGTGAAGACGGTTTGTTTAATTAATTTATTATCCGCCCCAACCTCTCAATTTGTATTTAAACCGATAAATATTAGTCTGCTTATTAAAAAATACTATTTTTTAAATAACAAACAGAACATAATTTTTTAAAATTAAAGCAATATACCAAGGCTAACAAAGATTTTCTTCAAATCTAATCTTATTTATAAATGGAACTTTGTCTGTGTGTGCGTGTGTGTCTGTGTGTGTTTGTGTGTGTCAGTGTGTGTGTCCGTTAATATTAGACTCCGAAACGGCTGAACCGATTTTCTTGAAAATTTACACAGTTGTACTGTAAGCGTCTGCGACTGTTCTTAGCTAGGTTTTATGTCGAGGTACCCCCGTAAATATCGAAAATCGATAATCGAAAAAATCGGGTTATAGAAGGAGTGGTCCGATTTTAATCAAATTTGATACACTTATAGACAAAGATATAAGAAACTATATTCAGAAGTGTCAAGGTTGCAGTTCTTACAATAGTGCAGAAAATCGATAATATATATATATGTATAAGACAAGATGTTTGTGTGTGTGTGTGTGTCAGTTTATCTGTCTGTATGTCCTTTATACATTCACAATTTTTATCTGATTCTCACCCAACTTCACACAACTATTCCTTAGGCTGATTCTAAGCTCCAGGACCATGGATTAGTTTTAAAGCTTTCATTACACCCGAGCAACGCCGGGATATACTGCTAGTTAAACATATTCGCACTGATATGATATCCGGTGAGAAACACAAAAAGAGCAGCCCAATATGGCAAATACAAGTCGGGCATATGAAAATCAAGTAGGTACCGAAGTTTAAATATCTGGGAAGTGTGATAACAGAAGACGGAAAGTGCGACACAGAGATCCGAAGGCGAATTGGCATGGCGAAAGAAGCATTCCAGAAATTGAGTAAAGTTTTAAGAAACAGGACTAATTTCGCTAGAAACAAAGAAGAGAGTACTGGATTGCTACGTGATGTCCGTCCTTCAATATGGCAGTGAATGCTAGACAATACCATCAAAGATGAAGGAAAAACTTGAAACAACTGAAATGTAGTTCTACAGAAGGATGCTGCGGATATCATGGTTCGAGCATATGAGCAATGATGAGGTTTTGGAAATGATGGAAACGAAAAGGAAATTAATACTGAGCATCAAGAAGAGACAGCTGAAGTTCTTGGGATATGCAATGAGGAAGGAGGGCTTAGAGAATCTGATACTAACAGGCCAGATAGATGGAAAAAGAGACAGGGGAAAGCAGCGGATAACATACTTGAAGGACCTAATCAGGTGGATGATGGAACGAGGGTTGCATGATGTAACAGGAGAAGGCGTGCTACGAGCCACCAGGGATATTGAAACGATGAATTTCATGAAACTTTTAATTTATTTTTTTATTTTGTATGATCTTGTAGTGGGCTATAAATCGGATCAACACGTCAAGATGGTCATCAGCAAAAATTTCAGCCCAAAATGCCAATTACAGGTGATGAACTCTAAAATCAAACAGGTACAGAAATCTAAATACCTAGGAAGCGTTCAAACAGAAGACGGAAAGTGCGACACTGAAATCCGAAGGCGAATTGGCATGGCGAAGGAAGCATTCCAGAAATTGAGTAAAGAATCAGGACAATTTCGCTAGAGAGAAAGAGGAGAGGACTGGATTGATATGTGACGTCGGTTCTTCAATATGGCAGTGAATGTTGGCCAGTATCTTCAAAGATGAAGAAAAAACTTGAAGCAGCTGAAATGTGGTTCTACAGAATGATGCTGAGGATATCATGGACCGAGCATGTGAGCAATGACAGGGTTTGGGAAAAGGAGACGAAAAGGAAATTAATACTGAGCCTCAGGAAGAGATAATTAAACTTCCTGGGACATACAATGAGGAAGAAGGGCTTGGAGAATCTCATACTAACAGGCCAGATAGAGGGGAAAAGAGACAGGGGAAAGCAGCGGATAACATATTTGAAGGACCTAATGAAGGACCTAATGAGGTTTGTTTGAATGAGAATTGCGTGATGTAATAAGAGAAGGCGGGATAAGAGCCACCAGCGACAGGGACATGTGGAAAGCCATGATCGCCTACGTCCTGAAGAGATAAGGCACATAAAATATTATTATACTTATGTTCAATGACAGCAAAGTATCATAATGCCAAATTACTCTTCTATAATCACAATGCTGATTTCCCAAGCGAGCACTTTGCAAAACACAACCTAGGTTTAGATGAAGAATAAGGTTGCTCAACATTTCCTGTACACTTTTTAATGTTTCTAAAACATTACCGATTTCTCTATTTCGTTGCTGCAAACTACGGATATTCAAAGGAAAACTACAAGATGAAGTTACGAGCTATTCTTGAAGTCTTAAATATTCTCGCTGGTTTTACTCTTAGCTGTCTGATCATTTCAAAAGTTTGAGTGCGATTAGATATTTAACCCTGGAACACTAACCACTAATTAAAGTTACACCATTACTAACCATTGGTATATCGCACCCGATTTGAAAATATCAAAAAATATTAAATATAAATCTTTATTTTAAATATTTTACATGCACGCACTTCAAAATCTGTACTTTGAGTTAACATTAGTAGGAACTGAAAAATATATTATTTATGTAAGAAATCAGGTAGGAAAAATTTAATTATTTTTTTATTAAGATGACGTCATTTGCACTGGGTTCAAATTCTAGTTAAATTCCTTGACTTCAAGTACGCACAAATCCATCTTTTCTCTCCAGTTATGGGTTAAATAATAGAACTGATGGTCTTTGTTGGCAACCAGTCTACCGCAGATAGCAATGGTAACCTATTGCAGGATAATGTTCTGCTCAGCCTGTCGTGTCTCGAAAGAGACATGATCGCACAAATCGTGTATCACGTATGGCACTTAACTGACTGACTGACTATATACCCATTGTTAGTGTTCACGGTTTTTTTATAATCATATCGCCCCAAGCAAGGCATGTTACTGCCACAGTTTTGCAGGTGTATACATAGGAGGAAAATTATGAGAAAGAGTGACACGTTATAGGGGGTGTCAGGAAGTGGGTAAGAGAAGGATGAGAATACTGATGAGAGTGGAGTAGACGGAGAAAGGAACATGAGAGAAAGTTATGAGAAAGAGTGACAAGTTAAAGGGGGTGTCAGGAAATGGGTAAGAGAAGGATAAGAATACTGATGAGAGTGGAGTGGACGGAGAAAGGAACATGAGAGAAAGTTATGAGAAAGAGTGACAAGTTAAAGGGGGTGTCAGGAAATGGGTAAGAGAAGGATGAGAATACTGATGAGAGTAGAGTGGACGGAGAAAGGAACATGAGAGAAAGTTATGAGAAAGAGTGACAAGTTATAGGGGGTGTCAGGAAGTGGGTAAGAGAAGGATGAGAATACTGATGAGAGTGGAGTAGACGGAGAAAGGAACATGAGAGAAAGTTATGAGAAAGAGTGACAAGTTATAGGGGGTGTCAGGAAGTGGGTAAGAGAAGGATGAGAATACTGATGAGAGTGGAGTAGACGGAGAAAGGAACATGAGAGAAAGTTATGAGAAAGAGTGACAGGTTATAGAGGATGTCAGGAAGTGGGTAAGAGAAGGATGAGAATACTGATGGGAGTGGAGTGGACGCAGAAAGGAACATGAGAGAAAGTTATGAGAAAGAGTGACAGGTTATAGAGGGTGTCAGGAAGTGGGTAAGAGAAGGATGAGAATACTGATGAGAGTGGAGTAGACGGAGAAAGGAACATGAGAGAAAGTTATGAGAAAGAGTGACAGGTTATAGAGGGTGTCAGGAAGTGGGTAAGAGAAGGATGAGAATACTGATGAGAGTAGAGTGGATGAAGAAAGGAGCATCAGAGAGAGGATGCAGGTTAGTGAGGTAGGAAATGACTATTGTCTTTTCATTTAAATTCTTGGAGTTTGTAACTGTCGGGGAAGCAAATAAACGGAAGGAAATTCCACAGGCGGGAAGTTCGAGAGAAGAAGCTGTTGGATTAGAATTTGCGTTTATTTTTATTGGTTTCACAGTAAAAGGATGGGACCTAGTTGCTAATCTTGTGGCTCCAGTGAATTTATATATAGTGGGCTGAGTTCATCGGAGAAGCCGTAAAACTATTTGTAGATTAAAAACAAGATTTTACATACACACAAGCATAAAAAATATTAGTAAAGTTCATGGCCACGATTGATAATAACAACTGTATTCTACCGTTCTATAAGGTTGTTGATGACATGTTATATAAAAAAACAAAAACAAAAGTGCAACTGTTTTTCTGTTGGAAGAAAGCTATGTTTTCGTTATTGATTGACTGAACAACGTCATATTTTGGTACTTAAATTGAAATTAGAGAACGAAACAAATAAAATTCCGGAGGAATAAAGGAATAAAGCCAGAGGAATAAAGTGGATACCAAATGTCATTCTATTTCATCTGTTTAAGCATCTGCAAGGTTTGAAGATAAGGCCCGAGGTAGCAGATATGTGGTTTTACAGAAGCATGCTGTGGGTACCATGGACAGAGCACGTGTGCAACGATGAGGTGTTGGAAAGGATGCAAACGAGAAGAAAACTGATAATAAATATCAGGAAGAGATAAATGAGGTTCCTGGGACATGTAATTAGGAAGGAGGCCTGGAGAATTTGATACTCGCAGGTCGGATTAATGGAAGAAGAGACAGGGAAAGCAGCGCGAGACGTACTTGTCAGGTCTGAGCAAATGGTTGACGGAACAGGGCTTGGAAGTGATACCAGGATAAAAAGTATTGAGAGCGAGAAGAAACAGAGCGAAGTGGAAGCCCAGGATAGCCTACGTCCTGAAGGGACACGGCACATGAAGGAAAAGAAATAAAACTAAAAGACATGAGTGCGTAGCTGTTTGGCAATGAGAAGAGGTGGATTCATACCTAATCAGAATTTGATAAACAAATTAGAAATTATAATGTAGATATAAAGTGGGGGATCAGTTTCCTATTAAAATCAATATATAAACTGATCTCCCCTTTGATAGTTTCTAGCTATTTATATTCAAGATTTATGGGCTTAAGCAAATGGATTGCAGAGCAGGGTTTGTGAGGAGTAACAAGAGAAATGTTATTGAGAGCGACAAGAGACAGAGACAAATGGAAATCCATGATCGCCTACGTCCTGAAGGGCCGCGGCACATGAAAATGAAGGTTGGTTTTGCGGAATGGCATCGTGTCAGGGTGGAAAATGACATGTTTTCGATTTGCCCAATTCAGTCGTATTTATTGAATATCGCCCTGAGATAACTGTGTTAGTCGCAAAACATCCTTGCAGTTACTGTTTCGCCTCCTGGTAGGAGCCACAGTGAAACATTCCTCGGCAATTCCACAAAACGGATAGAAGCACCTTTACATGATGCACACCGCACTTTACCCACGGAATCTGCACATTCAGAAGCTTGCTTCCAACTGCGTTTGCGGAAACAGTTATAAAAAACAATCCATTCTTCATCGCCTGTGTAACTTCTGTCCAAGAACCTCCTATTTTCGTGGCGTTACAATAACGAAATCGGAGCAGAAAGGCGAGTAAGTTGGTTCTGTTCTGTCAGAGTAAGTTGCACCCACTTGTACTAATTGAAAACGAACCCAAATCCATTAATAATGCCGACGAGATATTGATTTTCAAAATGTTTGCAATCGCCTCCGTCGAAATGTTCGATTGATTGTACACGATGGCAACAAATCGTCGTTAATAATGTAGGAATGTTTTTCAAATCCTGCTTGATCGTTTACGTTAAAACCTTTTTGCTTCGACATTGTACCTTATTCTTTTAGAACTAATTGGTCTTTACATTCGTAACAACAACCCTCTTTGTTCCAGCGATAGTATGCAATTTATTCCAAGAAGAAATATGCCCGTTTTATTAAAATAGATGTTAATAGTTTGCATGTTGTGGGACGGCAAGTGATTGGTCTGTAGTTTTTCGGGTTATTTGTGTCACTATCCTTGGGTAGAAGGAAAGTAATTCCTTAGGTCATCCACGCAGGAATTTTAGTGGAATCGTTAACCATTTCTTGAAGTTCTTTGGCTATTTTTGATGTGCTGTATTTAAATAATAAAGAATCATAAAAACGTTAAGAATTTTATCTATTCCTGGAAATTTCCAATTGTGTGCTTTTTTTAGTGCACATTTATTATTCTCTTCTGTGATTTCAGTAATAATAATAATAATAATAATAATAATAATAATAATAACGAGTTCAACACACATTGAACAGAATTATTTTACCAAAAACAAGAGCAGTGTACAAGAAGCCAAGGAAGAATTCAAGAACCATTATAAGTCAAATACAAAATATTGCAATGGACGAACGAGAACAGCTCCCAAAATTACAACCAACAAAGCATAACCTCGAAACTATTAAGATCTACAATGCAGCATTCAAATTAATTTTGGATGAAGAAGACATTCATATAAATCTCAATGAAGAAATATATGCATCAGCAATAGCAGCAACAAAAAAATTGAACATCAAATTAAAAACGATGTAGTCTCGCAGACATGAAGATCCACCTTGGAAAAGAAAAATAGAAAATGAAATCGAACAACTTAGAAGTGAACTATCAGTATTCGATGAACTGACAAAAGGAATAAATGTTAGAAATAGAATAGGCAATAGAGTTGAAAGACAATGCATTAGAAATGAAAATGAAGTCCTATCAACTAAAGAAAAAATAAAGCAAAAATACAACTGAAGGCTCAAAGAATAAGACGCTATGAGAAAAGATCAAGATTTTATAGACAAAACAAGATTTTTCAAACCGATGAAAAGAAATTTTACAGGAAAATAGATAAAAAAGAATTGAAGTGACAGTCCCCTCCAAAATGGAAGAAATTATACAGTTCAGGGAAAAAATATGAGCTTGCTCTAAAGAACATAACAAAGAAGTTAAAACAAGCCAAAGAACTTCAAGAAATGGTAAGCGATTCCACTAAAATTCCTGCATGGACGACCAAATGAATTACATTTCTTCGACCCAAGAATAGTGACATAAACAACCCGAAAACTACAGACCAAGTACATGCCTTCCGACAACATAAAAACTATTAACATCTATATTAACAAAACAGAAATATTTCTTCACAGAAAGAAATGGCACACTACCACTTGAACCAAAAGGCTTCAAACGTGGCTGTTACAGATGAAAAGAGAAATTGCTTATAAAGAGAATGATCCTGGAAAACTGCTACAATGCAAAGAAAAAATTTAATACTGCCTGGATAGATTATCGTAAGGCATTCGATAGTGTACCACATTCCTGGATCTTAAAGATTTAGATATATACAAGATATCACCCGTCATCATCAATGTCATCAAACAATGTATGTCGATATGGAAAACAACCCTTTACCTCAATCATATAAATGGAACCTATAAGTCTGGTGAAATAAACATCAAAAGAGGTATATTTCAAGGTGACTCCTTTTTCCCTTACTATTCTGCATATCATTAATAGCACTAACCAGTTAACTTAACAAGACAGAATGTGGTTATAAAATCGCCCAAAAGAAAATAAGCCATCTATTTTACATGGATGACCAAAAGTTGTATGCTAAGAATGATAACGAGCTAGAAGCTCTTCTGCAAACTGTAAAATGCTTCAGCGGAGACATTGGTATGAAATTCAATTTGAATAAAAATGCTAAAACTACAGTTTTACGTGGATCACTACAAGAAACATCCTCAATTAGTTTAGACACTTCTGTAACAATAAAAGAATTAAAGCCAGAAGAAGCTTATGAATACCTAGGGGTAAATGAGAGTGAAAAAATTCACCATAAAGAGATAGTGCGTAAAGAGTACTATAGAAGGCTATGACTGACATTAAAAACTGAATTGAATTCTGAGAACAGAATTATGGCCATTAATATTCTTGCAATCACAGTTTTCCAATATAGTTTCAACATCTTAAATTTGACTCTAAAGGACATAAGGCGATTGGATTCTAAAACAAGAAAGCTTCTTTCTAAGCATAAGATGCATCATCCAAAAACTGATGGAGACCGTCTATAAATACCCCGTAAAGAAGGTGGAAGAGGTCTTATTCAGCTAGAATTGTCATACAAGACAGCAACTATTGGCTTACTAACATACATAGAAACAACAAAGGCCTTGATGATTTATTTAAGCAATATGAAGAAAGAAAGAAAAATATTCAATAATAAAAGAAGGCAGTAAATGCAAACAAGATTTACATTTAGTAGATTCTGTAGAAAAGCAAAACAGAAGCCAAGAACCAATCATTGCGGCAGAAAATATGAAAATGAAAGCCAAAGATAAAGCTCTTGAACAGATGAAACAACGCTGGCAAGACAAACCTATGCATGCCCAAATATCCAGAACGTGCCAGTAAATCCAGTGTTGATAAAGTTAATACTCATCGATGGTTACGTGCATCTGGATTACAGTCTGAGACTGAATGCTTTATTCTTGAAGCTCAAGACCAAAGTCTTTTCGCTGGGAACTTTCAGGCAAATATTACACAATAATGTGGATCCAAAATGCAGGTTCTGGAACAAATACCAAGAAACAGTAGACCATCTAATCTCAGGATGTTCTGTACTTACCCCAAATGAATATAAAAATTGTCACGATAGAGTGGGGCAATGTTTACATTGGACAATGTGCAAACACTATGGAAAATCTGTAAATAAACACTGGTATGAACACCACCCAGTACCGGTTACTGAAATAGAAGCATTCTATGGGATTACACCATATACACAGGCAGAAAAACTGAAGCAAATATGCCGGACATTATTGCTAAAAACCAGAAAGAAAAAACTTGCCTATAACTTGATATGGCTTGTCCATCGGATTGTAACATAGCAACTAAGGAATTCGAAAAACTGTCAAAATATAAAGACCTGGAAATTGAAATAGAAAATATGTAGAAATTGAAAACAAGAATCGTGCCAGTGATAGTAGGTGCACTTGGAATGATGAAAAATGGTACACATCAATACATTGAAAGAATCCCTGGAAACGCCATTTTAAGAGATATAATTGTCTTGTTGAGTACAGCCCACACACTAAGGAGAACGTTGTCTATGTAACGCTAGCGATGTTATGGGAGATAGAAAAACAAACATGAAATGGAGCCATAACAACACACAACTACCTGTCTTAGTAGGTAGTGCGACCATAGCAGAAATGTAAATTATGATGAAAAATGACATAATAATAATACAACCGTTTTTCGAACATGGCACTGATTAAAGAATTACAAATACTTCAGTAGACGGTGTTATTTTATATATGGTATCTGGATTTTTGAAGATGGCCTTGCTCTGTTTTTGTCATTCATTTTCGTGTGTCTGAAAAACAGTCAAATATTATCGCAATCGCCAGTTAAGTGGTATATGCTTCGACGATCATGTTTCGGAAGAGACATGACAGACTGGGCAGAGGATTATGCTGCAGTAGTTTGCCATTACTTTCTGCAGTAGACTGGGTGACAACCAAGACTAGAGAATCTGTTCTGACATTTAATCCTTATCTTGAGGAAAGAGAGGGATTAATACCTTTCTCAGGGGTATTTGCGCGTAAGTGAATGCATTGAGTTCAATTGCAATTTGAACTCGGCTTCTCGATTTCTCGTTTCGAGCGGATAACCACTGCACTACAACGTATATATTAAGAGGGTGGAAGTTCACTTTGTTTCTTCTTCATTGCGGTAAAAAAAGAGCTGTTTTGTGGGCCAATGCTTGGCTAGTTTTGATTCTGGCCTTGGTGTATGCTATCGGTTCGCTTTATTAATCTGACTTTTCTCTCACGTTTGCCAGCCTAGAATGGCAAGTAAAGTTTGGCTGAGAGCAAGAAGTAGTAATTGTTCTAGTCAACTAAATCTCTCTTTCTTTCTTCCTTTATTTATTTGTCTTCTTTCTTTTTCCTTGTATATTTGTTTGTTTATATTTCTTTCTTTCCTTTTTTTGTTTTTCCGTGTTTGTTATTTCTTTCTTTCTGTCTTTCATTCTTTATTCATTTATTTTTCTTCTTTCTTTTTCTTTGTATGTTTGTTTATATTTCTTTCTTTCCTTTTTTTGTTTTTCCGTGTTTATTTCTTTTTTTCTGTCTTTCATTCTTTCTTTCTTTTTCTTCTTTATTTTTCCTTGTATGTTTGTTTATATTTCTTTCTTTCCTTTTTTTGTTTTTCCGTGTTTGTTATTTCTTTCTTACTCTTTTTCTTTATTTATTTATTTTTCTTCTTTCTTTTTCTTTGTATGTTTGTTTATATTTTTTTCTTTCCTTTTTTATTTTTTCCGTGTTTGTTATTTTTTGTTTATTTGTTTCTTTCTTTTTTCTCTCCCTCCCTCTCTCTGTTTCTTTCTTTCTTTCTTTCTTTCTTTCTTTGCTTACTAAATTTTTCTTTGTTTATTTTTCATCTTTCCTTTTCTTACTTTGTTTCTTTTTGTTTCTTTTTTCGGTCTTTTCTTTTCCTTCCTTATTTCTTTGTTTCTTTTTCTGTATTTTTGTTTGTTTGTTTGTTCCTTCCTTTCTTTTTTTCTTTTTCCTTTTTTGTTTCTTTTTTTGTATTTTTTCCTATCTTTTCTTATTTCTTTGATTCTTTATCTGTGTTTGTGTTTTTTTGTTTGCTTGTTTGTTTGCTTGTTTGCTTGTTTCTTTCTTTCTTTTTCTTCTTTGTTTCTTTCTTTTTGCTTCCTTCTTTCTTCTGTTTTTCCCTTTACTCTTTTTTTCTTTTTTTTATTCTTTTTTCTTTCTTTCTTTTTTTCTTTCTTTTTTCTTTTCATTTTCCTTCCTTCATTTTTTCCTTCCATTTCTCTTTTATTGTTTTCTTTTTTTCCTTTTTCCTGTGTTTTCTGTGTTTGTTTCTTTTTTCTTCTTTCTTTCTTTATCCTTCATTTTTTCTTTCTTTCTTTTTCCTTTACTCTTTATTTTTATCTCTTTTTCTTTCTTTTCTTTCATTCTTGCATTTTTCGTTTTTCTTTTTTTCCTCTTTCTTTTTCTTTTTCTTTCTTTATTCTTTCTTTTTCTTTCCTTCTTTCTTTTTTCTTTTCATTTCCTCAGTAAAACCAAGTAAAGTATTTCCCCGATGTCTACACGCGATCAAAACATAATAGTCCATTATTTATGAGGTATTACCAGGGCACAACAGGCCTTGCGAAATAATGAACAGAGAGACAAGAGCAAATATAATAGGTCATTCGCTATCAATTTTCTATTTATTTCAGAAAACCATATCGCAGCTTCATTTTCACTGGCAACTCGATATATATATATATATAAAACGAGGCCAAAATGGAGATTCTGTCAGTGGGGTTTATTAAAAGTAGTTTTTCTATCATGTTCGCTTTCGCTAGGATTAATTAAAAAAATAAAATACCCCTTCTATCCCAACTATCCCTCTCTATGTCTTTATTTCTCTCTCTCTCTCTCTTTCACTCCTTCACTTTCTCTTTCTTAGTATTTATTTAAGGGGATTACATTTTATGAAAAATCATACTTGTAAAGATGTGCGTTGTAGTATAGTGGATATCGACTCGGAACGACAAATCGGGTAGCCGATTTCGAATTCTAGTTTAATTCCTTGCATTCATTTTTTTTTAATAATTTCACCCCGAGCAAGGCAGAAACGCCACTGATGTGCAGAGGGTTACATAAATGTAAAAAGATTAATTAGAAAAGAGTGAGGAGTACAAACTAGTTAGAAAGGAACAATAGAAAGCTGAGAAAGCAGGTGCGATGACAGATGCATAGGTGGAGAGAAAGGGAACGTTATACAGGGGTGTGGAGAGAGCTAGAGGCCAGTGGTTAGTAGATGAGTATTGACTTTGCATTTAAATTTCTGGAGGTTGTAGCCGTCAGGAAAGCAAGAATACGGGAGTGAGTTCCACAGGCGGCAAGTGCGAGAGAGGAAGCTGCAGGAGTAGAATTATCGTCTGCATTTGGCTAACCTGACTGTGAATGGGTGGGACCCAGTTGCGAGTCTGGTTGCACGAGTAAACACCTGTTGAGGAGGCACCAGTGACTTAAGCTCGTCCGAGCTGAAGCCATGAAATATTTATAGAAGAGACAAAGGGAGGCCACATTTCGACGATGGGGAAGTGGCTGCAGTCGAGTCGACGCATAAATACCCATGGGAAAGGTATTAATCCGTCTCTGCTCCATCGAAAATGAGGACAAAACTTGAAGCAGCGGATATCTTGTTCTACAGAAGGATGCTGTGGATATCGTGGACGATGAGGTGTTAGAAGAAATGGCAACAAAAAGGAAATTAATACTGAGCATCAGGAAGAGACAACTGAAGTTCCTGAGACATGCAATATGGAAGGAGAGCTTGGAGAACCTGATATTGACTGGCCAGATAGAAGGAAAAAGAGACAGAGGAAGGCAGCGGATAACATATTTGCAGGGCCTGATCAGGTGGATGACGGAACGGGTGTTGCAAGGTGTAGCAGGAGCAAACATACTAAGAGTCACAAGGGATAGGGAGACGTGGAGAACCATGATCGGCTACGTCCTAAAGGGACAGGACACATAGAAGAAGAAGATTAGGACAGGTCGGGTTCAATAGCCTTGTCGGCAACTAGTCTTTCTCAGAAAGCAATGGCAACCTACTTTCGAGATATGATTGCCCCAATGTGTTTTTCACCTATGGCACTTAATTGACTTACCTGTAAAATATATGAATCTCTCGAAAAGATGCTTTGGGCGACTTCTATTTTGCGAGACGAAAATGTGCATACGAATGTCGAAACGATGTTTTTTTTTTATTTTGGAAGGTCTGACAATTGATCATTCTTTCTAGATGGTTTTCTTTTCTTAATCACTTTTCTTTTTCTTCTTTTTCTTCTGCCTTTCGAAGTGCTTCTTCTTCTTTTCTTTCCACTTCAACTTTTTGCTTTTGTTCTTGTTCTTTTCCTTCTTCTTCTCCTTATGCTTTCTTTTTTTCTTTTTCATATTCTCTTTCACTTTGGTCTTCTACGTCTTCTTCTCATTCTCCGATTACATCTTTTCGAAAATTTTCTCCTTTACTTCAAACATATTTTTCTTCACCTCCACATTATTCCTCGCCTCCACCCCTTCTTCTTTCTTCTTTTAGTTCTACTTTTCTTTCTACTCCGTTTTCTTCTTCGTCGCCTCCTTATTTTCTATTTTCTATATTCTTCTTCACTTTCCTCTTCCCATCTTCTTCTTCTTCTATTTCTACTCCGTTTTCTTCTTCTTCGCGTCCTTTTTCTCTTTTCTATATTCTTCATCACTTTCCTCTTCCCCTCTTCTTCTTCTTCTTCTTCTTCTTCTCCATTTTATTCTTCTTCGCCTCCTAATTTTCTCTTTTCTATATTCTTCTTCACTTTCCTCTTCCCCTCTTCTTCTTCTTCTTCTTCTTCTTGTTCTACTCCGTTTTATTCTTCTTCGCCTCCTAATTTTCTCTTTTCTATATTCTTCTTCACTTTCCTCTTCCCCTCTTTTTCTTCTTCTTCTTCTTCTTCTTCTTCTACTCCGTTTTATTCTTCTTCGCCTCCTTATTTTCTCTTTTCTATATTCTTCTTCACTTTCCTCTTCCTCTCTTTTTCTTCTTCTTCTTCTTCTTCTTCTTCTACTCCGTTTTATTCTTCTTCGCCTCCTTATTTTCTCTTTTCTATATTCTTCTTCACCTTCCTCTTCCCCACTGCTTCTTCTTATTCTACTTCATTTTCTTCTTCGCCTCCTTTTTTTCTCTTTATATTCTCCTTCATCTTCTTCTCCCCTCTTCCTCTTCTTCTCGTTCTTCTCCGTTTTCTTCTTCTTCGCCTCTTTATTTTCTCTTTTCAATATCTTCTTCACCTTCTTCTTTTCGATATATTTTCTCATTCTTCTTCTTTCTCTTCTTCATCTCCTCTTCTTTTTCTTCGTTTCGAATTGCTTCTACTTCTGCTCATTTCCTCTTAATTCCTTCCCTTCCAACATCATGTTCTTTTTTCTTCCTTCTCTCTTCATTCCCTTTCTTCTCCTTTTTCCCTTCATCTTCTTCCTCTTTTTGGACTTCACTTTCCTTCATTCTCTGTCTTCGTTCTTCCTTTCGAAATTCTTCTTTTCTTCTCGTCTTTTATCTGTGTCTTTTTTCAAATATTTTCTTCTTCATTATGAACTTTTTCCTTTTCTCCTCCTCATTCTTCTTCAACTCCTTTTTTTTCTTTTTATTTTTACTTAATTTTCTTCTTCTTCGACTCCTTATATTCTTTTCCTTATATTCTTCTTCACCTTCTTCTTTTCGTACTTTTTCTCATTCTTCTTCTTCTTTTCGAACTTCTTCTCCTTTTAAATGTTCTTCTTTTCGAACTTCTTTTTCTAATCCTTCTCTTTCTTTTCATTTTTCTTCTTTTTATACTTCATTCTTAGCATCTTCTCCTCCCGCTCTTCCACCATTTTTGTCGCACTCCTATTTAATTTTCGAACATCTTCGTCTTTTTTCGAAAAATTTTCTTCTTCGCCTTCTCCTTTTTGAACTTTTTCTCATTCTTCGTCGTCTTCTTTTCGAACTTATTCCTCTTTTAAATCTTCTTCTTTTCAAACATCTTCCTCTAATCCGTCTCTTTCTTCTCATTTGTCATCTTTTTTCTTTATTTTAAACATCTTCTCCCCCCCCCTTCTTCGTCCTTTTTTCTCCGCCTCCACCTTCTTTTGGGACATCACCTTCGTCTTTTTTCGAACTTTTTCTTCACCTTCTTTTTTTCGAACTTTTTCTCATCCTTCTTCGTCTTCTTTTTGAATGTCTTCTTCTAATCCGTCTCTTTCTTCTCATTTATCTTCTTTATTTCTTCATTTTGAACATCTTCTCCTCCCCTTCTACCTTCTTTTTTCTCAAACCTCCTCCTTCTTTTCGAACATCTTCGTCTTTTTTCGAAATTCTTCTTCTTTTCCCTTCTTCTCCTCCTCCCTTGTCTTCTTAATAATAATAATGAAAATCTTTCTGTTCACGAAAAAGCAAATTACAGCGATCGTTGCGTTTTCTCTGTAAAGCATAAAAATGTTTAAAGAGACCGACTTAGTGTAAGAGTTGGCTCGCAAAACAATGGCATTAAATACCTCTCCATAAAATTTACCAACGTCTGATGTCGCATATCTCCATGTAAATCTATTCATGTATTCAGTCTATTAAATTTGTAAGTGCTGCACCAGATAGGAAGGTGAACGATGTACATATATTTTTCTAGTTTTCTCTTTGCTTTGATATAAAAATTTGGAGGTTCGGTTTTCTAGCTGAAATGTTTTCTTTTTCTTTTTCTGTGTGTGTGTTTGCATTTTTTGTTTTTTTAACTTTGTGTTTTAAAGACGGCATCGTAGCAATGTAAAATTAAAATCAATACACGAAAGAAATAATAAAAAATATATTCATAGTATACAAATATGTTCAAATACATAGGTAAAACATGTTTGTACTTACAAAAAAAACAAACCAAAAAAACACATACCAAGTCTCAAAAATAAAAGAAAAAATGTAAATAGCTTACCTTATTTCGTAACATAACAAAGTAGTGAGCACATTACGGTAAATGGCTGCATCAGTAATTCCATGGACAGGTATAAAATTGAATTATATAAAATATGAGAGAGCTCAAAACCTATATAATGTCATGCAGTGAAATATGACTCTCCACAGTTTCCTCAACTTTACTATCAGTGAATAGCTGCTTTGAAAATATAGTCAGGTTGTTTGCAGTTGCTCTTGTCGTAATTCTGCATTCAAAGAAATCTTATACTTTTTTTAATCATTTCACCGCAAGCAAGGCGGCACCGCCACTGATGTGCAGGGGGTATATAATAGAGGTAAAGTTTTACATAAAGGG